>JAREIK010002990.1:27212-100670 GCA_029783825.1 Sapria himalayana
TTATTTTGTAATAATATACTATAAAATAAACTAATAAATAATTAAAATGAATATTTAAAATTATAATGAATACTAATAAAAATGAGATTTATTATTTATTATTTAAAGTATACTAATTTAAAATCTTATTTATTTATGGGCTTCGGGGTTTAGGAGTATAGTCATTAAGAATTTAGGTATTTGTGGTTTATAGATTTTATTTAAAAAATCTAATAACAAAAAATATATTTTTTATTTTTTCTTATTTTCAAATGTTATAACCTTTGAAAACTTAATAATTTTTAAATTTTTTTAAAATATGAAAATATTATTTCGTTATAATAATGTAAATAATTATATATTATGTAAATTCAATATAAATAATTTTTTTTATTGATATTATGATGACGATAATAAAATAAATTAATAAACTTTTATTAATAAGATAGATTAAATAAAATTTATTTGCAAAACCTAAAATGATTCAAAATCAAAGTAAAATATATTAATAAGATAGATATTAAATAAAACTATTATTAATAAGATAAAATATACAGGCTTAAAAGATTATATATTTAGGAGTTTTAGGATTTAAGAATTTAGTTATTTAAGTGTTTAGGCATTTTGTAGTTTATAGGTTTTATATAAAAAATAAAATAACAAAATTTTTTTTTTTGATAATTTGTTCTCATTTTGAAGGATATAACCTTTGAAACTATAACAATTTTTAAATTTTTTTTAAATGTGAATACTATATTTAGTTATGATGATTTAAATAATTATATATCATGTAAATTCAATATAAACAATTATATTGATATATATAATAATAATGATAGTACACAAGATTAATAAACAATTATTAATAAGATAAATATTGTTTAAAATATATTTACAAAACCTAAAATGATTCAAAATCAAAGTTAAATATTTTCAAAATATTAATTTTAAATTTTTAATTTTTGTATCCATTTATAAGCTTATTTATTTTTTGATGAAAGATAAATTATTTAAATTATATTTGTCTAACAGTTAATTTATTTTTTAATTTATATTTCTATAAAATAAATTAATAAATAATTAAAATGTATATATATAATTATAAAGAATACTAATAAAAAAGAGATTTATGATTTATTATTTAGGGTATACATATTTAATGGTTTAAGTTTATTGTGGTTTTGGGTTTAATGAGTTTATTGATTTATATGTTTACACATTTAGGTTTTATTTATTGATTTATAGGTTTTATTTAATCAATGTAATACAAAAAAATTTATTTTTATGAATTTTTGTGATTTTCAAAGGTTATAACCTTTGAAAATATAATAATTTTTTAATAGTTCTAAAATATGAATACAATACTTAGTTATAATAATCTTAATAATTATATTTGATGTAAATTTAATATAAAAAATTTTATTAATATATATTATTTTGATGATCAAAAAATAAATTAATAAACTATTATTAATAAGACAGATATTAATTAAAATATATTTGCAGAACACAAAATAATTTAAAATCAAAGTAAATTATATTACTAAATAAAATTTAAAATTTTTGAACTCTTGTTTATTTTTATAAGCTTATATTTTTTTTCATAAAAAATAATTTATT
This sequence comes from Sapria himalayana, assembly GCA_029783825.1. Taxonomy (NCBI): domain Eukaryota; kingdom Viridiplantae; phylum Streptophyta; class Magnoliopsida; order Malpighiales; family Rafflesiaceae; genus Sapria; species Sapria himalayana. The sequence continues at coordinate 28,812 of JAREIK010002990.1, forward strand.
TAAATTATATATGTCTCACTCATTATTTATTTTGTAATTAATATTTCTATAAAAATAAACTAAAAAATAATTAAAATGAATATTTAAAATTATATTGAATACAAATAAAAATGAGATTTATTATTTATTATTTAGGTTATATAGGTTTAATGGTTTAAGTATTTAGGGGGTTTTGGGTTTTAGGAGTCTAGAGATTTAAATGTTTAGGCATATAGTGGTTTATAAGTTTAATTTAAATAATAAAATAATAAAAGAATTATTTTTGTGATTTTTTATCATTTTTTGGAGGTTATAACCTTTGAAAATATAATAATTTTTAAATTTTTTACAAATGTAAATATAATATTTACTTATGATAATCTTAATAACTATAAGACATTTAAATTAAATATAAGTAATTTTATTGTTAGATATTATAAAATTGATCAAATAATTAATTAATAAACTATTCTTAATAAGATTGATAGCAATTAAAATATAATTACAAAACCTATATATAATGATTCAAAATCAAAGTAAAATATATTACTAAATAATAATTTTTTGTTTTTAGATTTTTACTTCTTTTTATAAGCTTATATTTTTTTTTGATTAAAAATAAATTATTAAAATTATAGTTGCCTCGCTCATTATTTATTTTGTAATTAATATTTCTATAAAAAATAAACTAATAAATAATTAAAATGAATATTTAAAATTATAATGAATACAAATTAAAATGAGATTTATGATTTATTATAATGTGGTATATAGGTTTAATGGTTTGATTAATTAGAAGTTTTGTCATTTAGGAGTTTATCAATTTATGTTTTTAGGTATTTAGTGGTTTATAGGTTTTATTAATGTAATAAAATTAAAAAAAATTTTATAGATTTTTTTTTGATTTTTAAAGGTTATAACCTTTAAAAATAAAATAATTTTTAAAATTTTTTGAAATGTGAATACTATGTATAATTATATTAATCTTAATAATTATATATCATATAAATTCAATATAAACAATTTTAATGAAGATATCATAATAATGATCAAAAATTAAATTAATAAACTATTATTAATAATATAAATATTAATAAAAATAGATTTACATAACACAAAATGATTCAAAATCAAATCAAAATATATTACTAAATAATAATATTTAATTTTTATAATTTTTCTTCTTTCTATAAGCTTATATTTTTTTTATTAAAATAAATTATTAAAATAATATTTGTTTCACTCGAGATTTATTTTGTAATTAATTTTTCTAAAAAATTAAACAATAAATAATTAAAATTAATTTTTAAAATTATAATAAATAGAAATAAAAATGAGATTAATTATTTATTAAGTAGTATATAGCTGTTAAAAGGTGTATGTATTTAGGGGTTTCGGGATATATGAGCTTTATTATTTAAGTAAGTAAGCATTTAATGATCTATAGGTTTTATTTTAAAAATGAAAAAACAAAAAATTTTTTTTTTTATTTTTTCACATTTTCAGAGGTTATAACCTAGGAAAATTTAATAATTTTAAAATTTTTTTCAAAAGTGAATACAATATTTAGTCATAATAATCATTATATTTATATATTATATAAATTCAATATAAACATTTTTATTGATAAATATTCTAATACTGATGAAAAAATAAAATAATAATCTATTATTAATAAGATAGATACCATTTAAAATATATTTACAAAACCTAAAATGATTCAGAAGCAAAGCAAAATATATTACTATATAATAATTTTTTGTTTTGAAAATTTTTTTTCTTTTAAAAAGTTAATCTATATTATTTTTGTGAAAAATAATTTATATAAATTATATTTGTGTAACTCATATTTTATTTTGTAATTAATAATTATATAAAAATAAATAATTAAATAATTAAATTTGAATATTTAAAATTAAAATGAAAAAAAATGAGATTTATTCTTTATTATTTGAGATATACCGGTTTAATTTAAATTAGATCTGTCTCACTAACAATTTATTTTGTAATTAAAATTTCTATAAAAATAAACTTATAAATAATTAAAATAACAAATAAAATTATACTGAATAATTAAAATAATTTATTTTGTTAAAATAATATTAAAAATTATATATCATATAAATTTAATATAAATAATTTTATTGATAGATATTATAATTATGATCCAAAATTAAATTTATAAACTATTAATATTTTGTTAAAATTAAATTTATAATAAAGATCAAAAATTAAAAAATATTTACAAGACCCAAATTTATTCAAAATTAAAGTAACTTATATTACTTGATAATAATTTTTAATTTTTAAATTTATACTTCTTTTATAAGCATATATTTTTATTAGATAAATAATATATTATTTAAATTATATTTGTCCCACTCATAATTTATTTTGTAATAAATATTTCTAAATAGATACACTAATAAATAATTAAAATGAATATTTAAAAATATAATAAATAGCAATAAAAATTAGATTTATTAATTATTAAGTAGTATTTAGCAGTTTAATGGTTTATGTATTTAGGCATGACGGAATTTAAGAGTTTACTGATATCACTTTATATGCATTTAGTAGGGCTGCTCATGGGACTCGAAGATTCGCGACCCGACCCAAAGTATTGTCCAGAAAGAATCGGGACTGAGAAAAATCCGTTGACTTTGACTTTTCCCGTCACATTCTGTCACGTATTTTTTCTTTTGGGATGGTTCCGGATCTTAAGCAATATCCATCCCGAGAACCGTCCCATCCTAAAAAACTGATATATATATATATATATATATATATATAACATGAAGATGTCACTAATTCCCCTATTGCCCATCCAATTCCGACGCACCTATTGCTGTTCCGATGAGTTACAGGCCACCTAACACCGTCCCAGCAGTGTTAAGTTAGGTCCAGCCCTTGTCTGTCGCACTTCTGGTTGCCTCCACCGTGTCTTAAATGCCACCAGCCTTTTGGTTTGTTTTTCTGACAAGAATTGAGTGATTAATTATTATTATTATGTGTCTCAGTCAATTTTGTTGAGTATTGGTTGTGGTGTTGTGGTTGGGCCAAATGGGTGGGCTGAATGTGTTACAACTAGTTTTGTAGAGCTTTCTTGTTTGAAATATTTATATGTATTCATGCTTAACATATCATATTAATTAATGGCAATGCAGATGGCACAATCCAGCGGTAAATGAAAAATACAATAAATTGAAGATGATCACATCGCAAATGATCAAAGTACTAGTAAATCCAATCATCATTTTTTCACGAACCCTCCTATTGTTACGGCAGGATCTTTAATTCCAATTGTAAAAGAAAGTCAAGGTACATCTGAACCTCAAGCTCATAAAAAGTATAAGTCTGCTGTTTGGGAAACTTATGAGATATTAGTTGATTCAGAGGGAAATCAAACTGGTAGGGCAGCTTTTATATGGTGTAGGAAAGAATATTTGGCAAAATGTGATCAAGGTACTTCGGGTTTATAGAAATACTTGAGAAAGACTTGTAGCAAATTTCTACTCAAAAAATAATTAATATAAGCTCATAAAGGTAAATACAAGTCACAATCTTTGTTGAGTTTCAATAAAGGTAATAATTCAAAGGATAACAAATTAACTTGTTGGCAATTTGATCAACAACTAGTTAGGGAGGCTTTGGTGAAAATGATCATAAAAGATGAATTGCCTTTTTGTTTTGTTGTGAGGGATGAGTTCAAGGAGTTTTGTGAAGTTAGTGTGCCTCAATTTAAAATTCCATCTAGGCACTCTACTCTTAGGGATTATTTTTCTTTATTTGTGAAGGAAATGAAGAAATTATTTGATAGCATAACATCTCATTGTTGTAGAGTTTCATTGACTACCGACACTTGAACTAGCATTCAAAATTTTTCTTATATATGTTTGACTGTTCATTCAATTGATTCTCAATGGAATATGCATAAAAGGCTTTTGAACTTTTGTGTAATTAAAAGTCATTCTGGAGTTAAAATTAGAAATGCTATTGAAATTTGCATGAATGAATGGGGTTTGAGAAAGTTGATGTGCATTACTATTGACAATGCATCAAATAATGATGTTGTAGTTGAACAATTGAAAAAAAGGCTTGTGAAGAAAAGTGTTGTACCTTTGATAGGCGAGCATTTTCATATGAGATGTTGTGCTCATTTCCTAAACTTAATTGTCAGAGATGGCATTGCAGTAGTTGAGGGTGCTATTCAAAAAATTAGAAGTGTGGTGAAATATGTGAGGAGAAGTCCTAAAAGATTAGATATGTTTAAGTTATGTGTTGAAGAAGCAAACTTGACATATGGATCTTCATTGCAATTAGATTGTCCTACAAGATGGAATTCAAATTATTTGATACTAAAAACTGATATAAAATATCAAAAAGAATTTGATAAGTTGGAGGACAAAGACAAAAGGTTTTTGAAGGAGTTTGGTTCAAACCTTCCAAATGAGAGATACTAAACAAACGCCAATGTTTTGGCTCGTTTATTGAAAATTTTTATGAGGTAACTTGTAAATTTTCTGGTTCATAATATTCTACTTCTAGTGTTTATTTTTCTGAGATTATTCGAAATTTGAATATAATTTGAGCTTTGTAAATATAGTAGAGATATAATGGTTTATGAAATGGGTATAAAATTGAGGCATAAATTCAAAAAATATTGGGTTTCTCTTTAGTCAACAAATATTATGCTTTTTGTAGCGGTAGTGTTGGATCCTAGATATAAGCTCAAATATCTCAAGGTTAAGTATACTTAGCATTATGGAGAGGAATTGGCTAAAAATTTGTTTGAAAAGGTTATAAATGCCTTAAATGAGATGATAGATGATTATAAAGATTTAAATGAAGATGATTTCTTTTCTACTGTGTTGAAGAAAAATGATGATTTCTTTGATGGTAGTGATACTTATGTTGATGATTTTTTTTGTTGAATTGGAGAAAGAACAAGAAGTTGCAGCTTTGGAAGAGTTGGATAGGTACTTGGAAGACAAACTTGAAAAAATTAGAATTAATTTTGATCTTCTAAACTGGTGGAAGGTAAATGAGGTTAGGTATCCTTCTTTGGCAAATGTAGCAAGAGATGTATTTGCTATCCAAGCATCTACTGTGGCCTACGAATCTACATTTAGCACTGGGGGAGAACTTTAGATAAATTTAGAAGTTCTTTAACACCTATTACAGCTGAAGTTCTCATATGTCTACAAGATTGGTTGAGAAGCTCAAACAAACATATTGAAATTCAAGAATTAGTTCAAGTCCTTGATGATAATGAATCAGGTTGGTATATAAAACTTGTAAATTTTAATTTCACTTTTACTTATTTTATTCATTCAATTTAATAAAAATATGGTTCAATTACAATTTTCAGAGGGGTCACAAGATCCAAATATTCTTCCAACTATAGTTGGCCAACTAAATTTGGAATCGGTGTATTAAATTTTATATGGTAATATTTTGTTTTTTTATTACTCTTTCATCTTAGAAATTTATGTCTACATGATTAACATATTTTCATCTCTGGTTGTCCTTCTACAGTGGAGGAAGAAAAGGGAGGAGTTGTAGAAGAGATAATTAATTGGGTTTGGATTTTCGTTGCTGTTCCAGGACTGACTTTTGAAATGATTATTATCATAGATGTTATTAGTTGTATTTTTTTTGTTATATTAAGCTGCCTAATTTTAGCAATTACTTAAGTAGTAATTGATGCTACCAATGTTTGTGGTCATCTTTAGCTATTCATTAAAATTTTAAGTAATTGTTTAAAAAATGTAGTATTGCTATTATGGTTAACTTTCACTCGGCTGAACAAAGCCAACTTGTGAAAAAACAAAGAACAAAATTAAGCAAACAACTCAGTCCCGTTCTATTTAACATTTTATCCTTTTCTGCACATAAAAGCTTTTGACAAGGTAATGGAGCTCATTTGCGATATTCATCCTATTTGACAAAAAAAAAATTGGCCCAATTTGACTTTGAAAGATACATAACTAAGGAATGATAAATGGTACAACAAAGGTTTCGACATGAACTAACTTGACTGGTTTAAAGAAAATAAATTGAAAAAAATGTCCGAACTCCGTTCCGTCCCAGAACTATTTTATCCTACCCAAAATCCCTGATCTCCGTCCCATCCCGTCTCGATATTTTCAACCTATGGGACGGGTCTGGATCTTCAAAAAAAAATCTCCGAACTGTGGGAAGGGACTGGATATTTGTAATCCCCTTTCCGTCCCATCCCATGAGCACCCCTAGCATTGAGTGGGTTATAAGTTTTTTTAAAAAAATAAAATATTAAAAAATTTATTTTTATTATTTTTTGATATTTTCAAAGGTTAAAACCTTTGAAAATATAATAATTTTTAAATTTTTTTTAAATGTGAATACAATATTTAATTATAGTAATCATTATATTTATATATTATATAAATTCAATATAAACAATTTTTTTGATAAATATTCTAATAATAATCAAAAAATAAATTAATAATCTATTAATAATAAGATAGATATTAATTAAAATATAATTACGAAACTTAAAATGATTCATAAGTAAAGAAATATATATTACTATATAATAATTTTTTGTTTTTGAATTTTTTCTACTTTTAATAAGTTTATCTATGTTTTTTTAATGAAAAATAATTTATATAAATTATATTTGTCTTACTCATAATTTATTTTGTAATTAATATTTATATATAAATAAACAAATAAATAATTAAAATGAATATTTAAAGTTATAATGAAAAAAAATGAGATTTATTATTTATTATTTATTATTTAGGGATACCGGTTTAATTTAGATTAGATCCATCTCACTAATAATTTTTTTTGTAATTAATATTTCCATAAAAATAAACTGATAAATAATTATCATAAAATTTAAAAGTATACTGAATATAAATTAAAATGAGATTGAAGATTTATTATTAATGTATACCAGTTTAATAGTTTAATTATTTAGAGGTTTTGTCGTTAGGAGTTTAGCGATTTATGTTTTTAGGCTTTTAGTGGTTTATAGGTTTTATATAAAAAAATAAAATATCAAAAATAATTTCTATAATTTGTTATCATTTTCATCGGTTATAACCTTTGAAAATATAATAATATTTACAATTTTTTGAAATGTGATTACAATATTTAGTTTTAATAATATTAATAATTATATATCATATAAATTCAATATAAACAATTTTATTGATAGATAATATAATAATGATCAAAAATTAAATTAATATACTATTAATAAAAAGATAGATATTAATTAAAAAATATTTACAAAATCCAAATTGATTCAAAATTATAGTAAAATATATTACTGGATAATAATTTTTAATTTTAAAATTTCTACTTCTTTTATAAGTGAATATTTTTTGTTATTCAAAATAAATTAATTAAATTATATTTGTCGCACTCATACTTTATTTTGTAAAATATATTTCTATAAAAATAAACTAATAATTAATTAAAATGAATATTTAAAATTATAATAAAAAGAAATAAAGATTAGATTTAATAATTATTAAGTAGTATATAGCAGTTTAATGGTTTATGTATTTAGGCATTATGAGGTTAGGAGTTTACTGATTTAACTGTGTATGCATTTTGTGTTTTATATGTTTTATTTAAGAAAAAAAATAAAAAAAAATTATTTTTATAATTTTTTGATATTTTGAAAGGTTATAACCTTTCAAAATATTATAATTTTAAAATTTTTTTCAAAAGTGAATAAATATTTATTTATAATAATCATAATAATTATATATCATATAATTTCAATATATACAATTTTATTGATAGATATTATAATAATTATAAAAAAATAAATTAAAAATCTATTATGAATAAGATTGATATTACTTAAAATATAATATCAAAACCTAAAATAATTCAAAAGCAAAGCAAAATATTTTACTTAATAATAATTATTTGTTTTTAAATTTTTATTCTTTTTATAAGCTTATCTATTTTGTGATGAAAAATAATTTTTATAAATTATATTTTTAACTCATAATTTATTTTATAATTAATATATATATGTAAATAAAAAACTAAACAATCAAAATGAATTTTTTAAATTATAATGAAAACAAATAAAAATGAGATGTATTAATTATTATTTAGGGTATACCCGTTTAAACATTTATCTATATAGGGGTATCAGGATTTTGTAGTATAGTGATTTAAGTGTTTAGGCATTTAGTGATTTATAGGTTTTTTTAAACAATGAAATAATAATAAAAAATATATATTTTTTATTTTTTCACATGTTCAAATGTTATAATTTTTGAAAATTTAATAATTTTAAATTTTTTTTAAAAATAAATAGAATATTTAGCTATAATAATTATTAAATCTATACATCAAATGAATATTTTTATTGATAAATATTCTAATAATGATCAAAAAAAATTAATAATCTATTATTAATAAGTAAGATATCAATAAATATATAATTACGAAAGCTAAAATGATTCAAAAACAAAGTAAAATATATTACTATATAATAATTTTTTGTTTTTAATTATTTTCTTCTTTTAATAAATTTATCTATATTTTTTTGTTGAAAAATAATGTATATAAATTATATTTGTCTAACTAATAATTTATTTTGTATTTAATATTTATATAAAAATAAACAAATAAATAATTAAAATGAATATTTAAAATTATAATGAAAAAAATAAAAATGTAACTTATTATTTATTATTTAAGATATACCTATTTAAAAAATTCATCTATTTAGGGTTTTCGAGATTTCGAAGTTATTGATTTAAGTATTTAGGCATTTAATGGGTTATAGCTTTTATTTAAACAATGAAATAACAAAAAATTTATTTTTGATATTTTTTTTTAAAATTTTTAAATGTCATAACAATTGAAAATATAATAATTTTAAAATTTTTTAAAAATGTGAATACAATATTTAGTAATAATAATAATTATAACTATATATAATATAAACTAATATAAACAATTTTATTGATAAAATTATATCAATTATCAAAAAATAAATTAATAAACATTTATTAATATGATAGATATAAATTAAAATATAATTAAAAAACCTAAAATGATTGAAAATCAAAGTAAAATTAATTACAAAATAATAATTTTTTTTATGTTTTTGCATCATTTTTTAAGCTTATTTTTTTTTTGTTGAAAAATATATTATATAAATTATATTTTTCACTCATAATTTATTTTGTAATTAATATTTCTATAAATTATTTAAATTATATTTAAGGTTTACGAGTTTAAAGGTTTAGGTATTTAGGGGCTTCGGGGTTTAAGAGTTTAGAGATTTATGTATTTAAGAATTTAATGGTTTATAAGTTTTATTTAAACCATGATATAACACAAAATTTATTTTTGTTATTTTTTATCATTTTTGAAGGTTAACCTCTGAAAATATAATAATTTTTAAATTTTTTTTATATGTGAATACAATCTTTAGTTATGATAAACATAATAATTCTATATAATGTTAATTCAATATAAACAATTATATTGATGGATATTATATTAATGATCAAAAAATAAATTAACAAACTATTATTAAATAGATAGATATTTTTTAAAATATATTTGCAAAACGTAAATTTATTCAAAATCAAAGTAAAATATAACAGTAAATAATAATTTTTTTGATGTTTTGCTTCTTTTTATAAGTTTAATTTTTTTTATTAAAAGTAAATATTTAAATTATATTTTTCTTCCACATAATTTATTTTTAATTTATAATTTTATAAAAATAATCTAATAAATAATTAAAATATATATTTAGAATTATAATGAATACATATAAAATTGAGATTTATTATTTATTATTCAGGATGTAATAGTTTAATGGTTTAAGTATTTACGTGTTTTGGGGTTTAGTGATTTAAGTGTTTAGGCCTTTAGTGATTTATACTTTTTATTTAAAGAATAAAAAAATAAAAAATTAAATTTTTTGATTTTTTTTTAATTTTTGAAGGTTATAACCTTTGAAAATATAATAATTTTTAATTTTTTTTAAATGTTAATATAATAATTAGTTATAATATTCTTAATAATTATATATAATGTAAACTCAATATAAATAATTTTATTAATAGATTTTATAATAATGATCAATAAAAAATTAATAAACTATTATTTATAAGAATGATATAAATTAAAATATAATTGCAATAATTAAAATGATTCAAAATCAAAAAAAAATATATTACAAAATAAAAAAATTTTGTATATAAAATTTTGCCTCTTTTATATGCTTATATATTTTTTTGATAAAAAATAAATTATTTAAAATAGATCTGTCTAACTAATAATTTATTTTGTAATTAATATTTCTATAAAAATAAACTGATAAATAATTAAAATAAAAATTTAAAATTATACATAATAAAAATTAAAATGAGATTTATGATTTATTATTAATGTATAACAATTTAATAGTTTAAGTATTTAGAAGTTTTGTTGTTTAGGAGTTTAGGGATTTATGTTTTTAGGCATTTAGTGGTTTATAAGTATTATTTAAACAATAAAATAACAAAAAAAAATTTATAATTTTTTGTCAGTTTCATAGGTTATAACCTTTGAAAATATAATAATAATTAAAATTTTTAGAAATATGAATACAATATTTACTTATTATAATTTTAATAATTATATATCATATAAATTCAATATAAACAATTATATTGATAGATATTATAATAATGATCAAAAATTAAATTAATAAACTTTTAATAATAATCTAGATATTAATTAAAAAATATTTACAAAACCCAAATTGATTCATTATAATTTTAAATATTCATTTTAATTATTTATTAGTTTATTTTTATAGAAATATTAACTAAAAAATAAATAATGAGTGAGATATATATAATATAAATAAATTATTATTTATGAAAAAAAAAATATAAGCTTATAAAAATAAACAAAATTTCAAGTATTTAAAATTTTATTTAGTAATATAATTTACTTTGAATTATTTAGGGTTCTCCAAATATATTTTAATTAATATCTATCTTATTAATAATAGTTTATTAATTTATTTTTTGATCATCAAAATAATATATATTAATAAAATTTTTTATATTGAATTTACATCAAATATAATTATTAAGATTATTATAACTAAGTATTGCATTCATATTTTAGAACTATTAAAAAATTATTTTATTTTCAAAGGTTATAACCTTTGAAAATCACGAAAATTCATAAAAATAAATTTTTTTTCATTTCATTAATTAAATAAAACCTATAAACACCTAAATGTGTAAACATATAAATCAATAAACTCATTAACCCCAAAACCATAATAAACTTAAACCATTAAATAGGTATACCCTAAATAATAAATCATAAATCTCATTTTTATTAGTATTCATAATAATTTTATATATACATTTTAATTATTTATAAGTTTATTTTTATAGAAATATAAATTAAAAAATAAATTAACTATTAGATAAATATAATTTAAATAATTTATTTTTCATCAAAAAATATATAAGCTTATAAATGGATACAAAAATTAAAAATTTAAAATTAATATTTCGAAAATATTTAACTTTGATTTTGAATCATTTTAGGTTTTGTAAATATATTTTAAACAATATTTATCTTATTAATAATTGTTTATTAATCTTGTGTACGATCATTATTATTATATATATCAATATAATTGTTTATATTGAATTTACATGATATATAATTATTATAATCATCATAACTAAATATAGTATTCACATTTAAAAAAAATTTAAAAATTGTTATAGTTTCAAAGGTTATATCCTTCAAAAATGAGAACAAATATCAAAAAAAAATTTCGTTATTTTATTTTTTATATAAAACCTATAAACTACAAAATGCCTAAACACTTAAATAACTAAATTCTTAAATCCCAAAACTTTTAAATATATAATCTTTTAAACCTGTATATTTTATCTTATTAATAATACTTTTATTTAATATCTATCTTATTAATATATTTTACTTTGATTTTGAATCATTTTAGGTTTTGCAAATAAATTTTATTTAATATCTATTTTATTAATAAAAGTTTATTAATTTATTTTATTATCGTCATCATAATATCAATAAAAAAATTATTTATATTGAATTTACATAATATATAATTATTTACATTATTATAACAAAATAATATTTTCATATTTTAAAAAAAATTAAAAATTATTAAGTTTTCAAAGGTTATAACATTTGAAAATAAGAAAAATTAAAAATATATTTTTTGTTATTAGATTTTTTAAATAAAATCTATAAACCACGAAATACCTAAATTCTTAATGACTATACTCCTAAACCCCGAAGCCCATAAATACATAAGATTTTAAATTAGTATACTTTAAATAATAAATAATAAATCTCATTTTTATTAGTATTCATTATAATTTTAAATATTCATTTTAATTATTTATTAGTTTATTTTTATAGATATATTAATTACAAAATAAATTATTAGTGAGACAGATATAATATAAATAATTTATTTCTTATCAAAAAAATATAAGATCATAAAAAGAGGCAAAATTTTTAAAACAAAATATTATTATTTAGTAATTTATTTTAAATTAATTTCGAATAATTTTAGATTTTGCAATTATATTTTAATTTATATCATTCTAATTTATAATAGTTTATTAATTTATTTATTGATCATTATTATAATATCTATTAATAAAAGTATTTATATTGATTTTACCTTATATATAATTATCAAGATTATTATAACTAAATATTATATTAACATTTTAAAAAAATTAAAAATTATTATATTTTCGAAGGTTATAAGCTTCAAAAATTAGATAAAATCACTTAAGGCATAAACACTTAAATGAATAAACCCCAAAACACCTAAATACTTAAACCATTAAACCTGTATATCATGAATAGTAAATAATAAATCTCAATTTTATTTGTATTCATTATAATTTTAAATATTCATTTTAATTATTTATTAGTTTATTTTTATAGAATAATAAATTACAAAATAATTTATGAGGAAGAAAAATATAATTTAAAAAAATTATTTTTAATAACAAAAATATAAACTTATAAAAAAAGAAAAATATTAAAAAAATTATTATTTAGTAAAATATACTTTTATTTTGAATAAATTTAGATTTTGAAATTCTATTTTAAATAATATCTATCTTATTAATAATAGTTTATTAATTTATTTATTGATCATAATTATAATATCTAGTAATGTGATTATTTATATTGAATTTAAATGACTTATATTTATTAAGATTATTATTACTAAATATTATATTTACATTTGAAAAAAATTTAAAAATTTTTATATTTTCAAAGGTTATAACCTTATAAAATTAAAAAAAAAAATAAAAATAAATTTTTTGTTATATCATTGTTTAGATACAACTTATAGACCACTAAATGCCTAAATACTTAAATCTATAAAATCCTAAACACAAAAGCCCCTAAATACTTAAAACTTTAAACTGGTAAACCTTAAATATAATTTAAATAATTTATTTTTCATCAAAAAAAAAAATAAGCATATAAAAAGAAGTAAAAACTAAAAAACAAAAATTATTATTTGGTAATAAATTTTACTTTGATTTTGAATAATTTTAAGTTTTGCAATTGTATTTTAATTAATATCTATCATATTAATAATAGCATATTAATTTATTTTTTGATAATTGATATCATATCTATCAATAAAATTGTTTATATTTAGTTTATATTATATATAATTATAATGATTCTTACTACTAAATATTGTGTTCACATTTTTAAAATAATTTAAAATTATTAAATTTTCAAAGGTTATAACCTTTGAAAATGTGAGAAAATATCAAAAATAATTTTTTTGTTATTTCATTGTTTAAATAAATCCTATAAACTACTAAATGCTTAAACACTTAAGTAAATAACTCAAAAATCTCGAAAACCTTATATAGATAATCCTTTTATACAGGTATACCCTAAATAATAAATAATAAATCTCAATATTATTTTTTATTATAATTTAAAATATTCATTTTAATTATTTATTCATTTTTTAATATAATTATTAATTATAGAATAAATTGAGTTAGACAAATATAATTTATATAATTATTTTTCATCAAAAAAATATAGAAAAACTTTTTAAAAGAAAAAAAATTCAAAAAAAAAATTATTATATAGTAATATATTTTGCTTTGTTTTTGAATCATTTTAGGTTTTGTAATTATATTTTAATTGATATCTATCTTATTAATAATAGATTATTAATTTATTATTTGATCATTATTATAATATTTATCAATAAAAATATTTATATTGAATTTATATGATATAGAAATATAATGATTATTATAAATAAATATAGTATTCACTTTTGAAAAAAATTTAAAAATTATTATATTTTTAAAGGTTATAACATTTGAAAATATCAAAAAATAAAAAAAATAATTTTTTAATATTTGTTTTAAATAACACCTATAAACAACTAAAAGCATATACAGTAAAATAAGTAAACTCCTCAACCCCATAATTCCAAAATACATAATCCATTAAACCACTATATACTAGTTAATAATTAATAAATTTAATTTTTAATTCTATTTATTATAATTTTAAATATTCATTTTAATTATTTATTAGTTTATTTTTATTGAAATATTTATTCCGAAATAAATTATGAGTGCGACAAATATAATTTAAAAAATATATATGCTTATAAAAGAAGTAAAAATTTAAAAATTAAAAATTGTTATCTAGAAATATGTTTTACTATAATTTTGAATCAATTTGGGTTTTGTAATTATTTTTTAATTAATATCTATATTAATATTAATAGTTTATAAATTTAATTTTGATCTTTATTATAATATATATCAATAAAATTGTTTATTGAATTTATATGATATATAATTATTAATATTATTATAACTAAGTATTGTATTCACATTTCAAAAAATTTTAAATATTATTATATTATCAAAGGTTATAACCTATGAAAATGAGAAAAATTTATAGCAAATTTTTTTGATATTTTATTTTTTTAAATAAAACGTATAAACCACTAAAAGCCTAAAAACATAAATCGCTAAAATCCTAAATGAAAAAACCTCTAAATACTTAAATCATTTAACTGGTATACAATAATAATAAATCATAAATCTCATTTTAAATTTTATTTAGTATAATTTTAAATTTTTATTTTAATTATTTATCAGTTTTTTTTATAGAAATATTAATTACAAAATAAATTATTAGTGAGACATATCTAATTTAGATTTAAATAGTATCCCTAAATAATAAATAATAAATCAAATTTTATTCAATATAATTTTAAATATTCATTTTAATTATTTATTTGTTTATTTATATATAAATATTAATTACAAAATAAATTGAGCTAGTCAAAAATAATTTATAAAATTATTTTTCATCAAAAAATTATAGAAAAACTTTTTAAAATAAAAAAAAATTTTAAAACAAAAAATTTTTATATAGTAATATATTTTGAGTTGCTTCTTAATCATTTTAGGTTTTGTAATCATATTTTTATTCATATCTATCTTATTAATAATACATTATTAATTTATTTTTTGATCATTATTAGAATATTTATCAATAAAATTGTTTATATTTAATTTAGATGATATATAATTATAAAGATTATTATAACTAAATATTAAATTTACATTTTAAAATAATTTAAAAATTATTATATTTTTAAAGGTTATCAGCTTTGAAAATGAGATAAAATAACAAAAATAAATTTTTTGTTATTTTATTGTTTATATAAAACCTATAAACTACTAAATGCCTTAAACGCTTAAATCATTAAACTCCTAAACCCCAAAACCCAAAAACCCTTAAATACTTAAACATTTAAACAATCTTTAAATGTTTAAGTATTTATAAATAATATATAAATATCTATCAATAAATAATAGTTTATTAATTGATTTTTTAATCATTATTATATTTATATTTATATTTAGTTTATTAATATCTATCGATAAAATTGTTTATTTTTAATTAAATGATATATAATTATTAAATTTATTATAACTAAATATTGTATTCACATTTGAAAAAAAATTAAAAATTATTATATTTATAAAGGTTATAAGCTTAAAAATTTATAAAAAATTTGAAAATTAATTTTTTTGTTATTTCATTATTTAAATAAAACATATAAACTACTAAATGCCTAAACACTTAAATCACTTACTCTCCTGAACTCCTAAATATTTAAACCATTAAACCGGTATACCTTAAATAATTAATAATAAATCTCATTTTTATTTGTATTCTTTATAATTTTAATATTCATTTTAATTATTTATTAGTTTATTTTTATAAAAATATTAATTGCAAAAAAAAATTATGAATGAGACAAATATAATTTAAATAATTTATCTTCATCAAAAAAATGTATAAGCTTATAAAAATAATCAAAAATTTAAAAATAAAAAATTATTATTTAGTAATATATATTTTACTTTGATTTTGAATCATTTTAGGTTTTGCAAATATATTTTAATTAATATCTATCTTATTAATAATAGTTTATTAATCTATTTTATGATCAGTATTATAATATCGATCAATAAAATTATTTATATTGAATTTACATGATATTTAATTTTTATGATTATTATAATTAAATATTGTATTAACATTTGAAAAAAAATTAAAAATTATAATATTTTCAATGGTTATAACCTTGAAAATGAAAAAAAATCATAAAAATAATTTTGTTGTTATTTAATTATTTAAATAAACCCTATAAACCACAAAATACCTAAATACTTAAATTACTAAACTCCTAAAGCCTGATACTACTACACCACACACACATAGCGACGGACCACGGTACACACGTGCAAATATTCTTGTCAATTTTGGTGTAGCATTTAGAGGGGCCAGCAAGTCCAGGAAGTAGCCAGAGGTATGGGCCACCAGCTTGTAGAGGTCCCCACTAGTAAGCCGGGATGATAACATCCAGACAACTGACGAGACCGTGGAAAGTGATCGTGAGTAAACCCATGAGTAACTAAGACTAGGTCCCACTAGCGCTATCAGGCAGCATAGAGGGCCACCCAACCGTCGCCCAACAGGAGAAGCGGGTAATCCATGATTAATTGGAGAGCCGGAAAAATCTGAAGCATCACCAAGCAGGGCCAGTAAGCAATGGAGTACTGACCAACCACACAGGAGCCAAAGATTCAAACTTGTAGTTTCTGTTTGTAGTCTTATTTGTATTTTGGACTTTGTATGCACAATGTACTTGTAAAGACGGATCATGAAATACTCACACACACAATCTTGTCTATTCTCTATATACATGCAATGCGGGCAACTAGACCCATCAGCATCTCTAAATGGGGCCCACTAATGAATTTTGTAAATAAATATTAGGCGATGCTACACTCCCAGGAACAGAAGACCCATCTTTATAGCATTTTGTAATTTTACTTGTATTCTAGCTTGGTTGTACGCGTATATAATTAGACTATGAGATTGACCTCATCACACATGCACACCAATGCATGCATATTTTTTGATATTTTGTCAGTGATACATACAGCCACTTCTTGGAGCTCGAGGAGGAAGCATTCTAACCCAGGAGATACTCTTTTGAGGATTATTGGAGCAAAAGAATGTGGAATTCAAAGGTGGGAATGAATTGACAAAGTGCCGTAGATATGGACTTGTGGATTTATGGGTATTCAGTTTTACATGTATTCCATTGCATAGCAATGACATAGGCAAACGCTTGATGCTGCTTGTCACACACATGCACAATCTAATATTTACATAGTTTTAATATGGTGCATTATTTAGGTTCCTCCAAAATGATTGGAAAAATCCGAATGGAAAGGATGCAATGCGCATAATGACTCAATGCCAACTCTGAAGTCCGGGAATGCCAGGTTATTTTAGTTCTATTCGTACACTTGGTATTATTAGGCATTATGTTTTTTTATGTATTTTATGCATAGTATCATTAAGGTGTATAGGATTTGGTGGGCTCGCCTAAATTAGTCAGCTTTTTAGGCTCTTGTAAGTTGTGTGCCTAAATGATTACAAAAGTGTGTATTTTCCAAAAAAAAAACTAAAAAAACCATAAACCCTAAACATTAAATCATAAACCTTAAACCATAAACTATAACCCTAATCCATAAACCATAAATCCTGAATCTCATGTTTTCAACTTTTATAATCAAATGACTAATTATTAAATTTAAATTTAAATTCACAACTTTTAGAAATGTCACAGATTTATATTTTTGTATATGTAACAAAAAGTCATGACTCAAGGGGTGAGTTATGGATTCAGTCTCCTTGTTTTAGATTATTCTAGCATTAGCAATGGTCATGATTGTATATTTTATCTCAAGAACACAAAATCATATAGATGAAAATATGCCATAACTTGTGTCTCTCTGTTGAAGATATTGTTATGGCACTAAGAATGATCATGAATACATATTTAATCACTATAATACTGGGTCACAGTATGGGATATGACCATAGCTTGTGCATTTAATCTTTATATTGCAAAGTCATTGCACAAGGAATGATTGTAACTTTGGACATTACTCAAGAGCAAAAGTCATGACCCTAGAAATTTTTAAGGCTCGAGTACTACTCTTTATAACTTTCTTTAGCTAAAATTCATGGGATTTGAAATATCACAATGGATTTTTCCTTTGATTTGTGACCTCAAGTGTCAATATGCAAAACTAATATTTTGAGCAATGATTAAAACCTTTTTTACATTTGAATATGATTCATTTAAACCTTTTTGGGTATTGTGAGCTTGTATACATAACTTATTTAATATAAAAAGAAAGAAATTATACTTTTCATATCCATGAGGATATAAAAAAAGGCTTAGACATGCCAATAAAATAAATTTTTTGTTTCTTGATTGAAAGATAGCCCATACTTGTTGCCCTGCTCAAACTGCCCAGGGGCTAGTTTGTTCTAATAGGCTACAATGTCATTATTTTTTTAGAGGTGAACTATGTTTTAAAAAATTTTCTTTGAGTGTGTGCATGAGAGATATTTTAGATGAAATTACAAAAATCAATATAAATATCATCCTCAACAACTAGGTATTTCAACACATAGGGGTACAACTTTGGTTTAGTCTGTTAGCGTTCATGAGTCCAATTACCTTTGATAGCCCAGTGATTCAACATCAAATATGATGAGACATAATAGAGATAAAGTAAAAGGTCCTATTATTTTGGTTAGAGCTTTACAATCATTCTAGAGTTGAGAGATGAACAAATTAAATTATTTTAATTATTCAGTATAATTTTAATTTTTATTTTAATTATTTATCAGTTTAGTTTTATAGAAATATTAATTGCAAAATAAATTATTAGTGAGACAGATCTAATTTAAATTAAACTAGTATATCCTAAATAATAAATAATAAATCTCATTTTTTTTTCATTTTAATTTTAATTTTTCAAATTTAATTATTTATTTGTTTCTTTTTATATAAATATGAATTACAAAATAAATTATGAGTTACACAAATATAATTTATATAAATTATTTTTCATCAAAATAATATTGATAAACTTTTTAAAAGAAAAAAAATTTCAAAACAAAAAATTATTATATAGTAATATATTTTTCTTTGCTTCTGAATCATATTAGGTTTTGTAATTATATTATAATTGATATCTATCTTATTAATAATAGATTATTAATATATTATTTGATCATTATTAGAATATTTATCAATATAATTATTTTTATTTAATTTATATGATATTTAAATATAATGATTATTATAACTAAATATTAAATTCACTTTTGAAAAAATTTAAAAAGTATTATATTTTCTAAGGTTATAACCTTAGAAAATATCAAAAAATAATAAAAATAAATATATTGTTTTTTTATTTTGTAAATAAAACCTATAAACTACTAAATCCATACACAGTTAAGTAAGTAAACTCCTAGACCCCGTATAGCCTAAATACAGTAACCATTAAACCGATATATAATACACAATAAATAATAAATCATATTTTTATTTCTATTTATTAGAATTTTAAATATTCATTTTAATTATTTATTAGTTTATTTTTTATAGAAATATTTATTACAAAATAAATTATGAGTGCGACAAATATAATTTAAATAATTTATTTTTAATGAAATAATATATATACGCATATAAAAGAAGTAAAATTTTAAAAATTTAAAATTATTATCCAGTAATATATTTTACTTTAATTTTGAATCAATTTGGGTTTTTTAAATATTTTTTAATTAATTTCTATCTTTTTATTAATAGTTTATTAATTTAATTTTTGATTTTTATTATAATATCTATCAATAAAATTGTTTATATTGAATTTACATGATATATAATAATTAATATTATCATAACTAAAATATTATATTTACATTTAAAAAAATTTTTAAATATTATTATATTTTCAAAGGTTATAACTTATGAAAATTAAAAAAAAATTATAAATTTTTTTTATTATTTTATTGTTTAAATAAAACCTATAAACCACTAAAAGCCTAAAAGCATAAATAGCTAAACTCCTAAACGACAAAACTTTAAATACTTAAACTATTAAATTGGTATACATTAATAATAAAATATAAATCTCATTTTAATTTTTATTAAGCATAATTTTAAATTTTTATTTTAATTATTTATCAGTTTATTTTTATAGAAATATTAATTAAGAAATAAATTATTAGTGTGACAGATCTATTTTAAATAATTTATTTTTTATCAAAAAAAATATATGCTTATTAAAAGAGGCACAATTTTAAAAACAAAAATTTATTATTTTGTAATATATTTTATTTTGATTTTGAATCATTTTAGTTGTTGCAATTATTTTTTAATTTATATCATTCTTATTAATAATAGTTTATTAATTTTTTATTGATAATTATTATAATATCTATCAATAAAATTATTTATATTGAGTTTACATTATATATAATTATTAAGAATATTATAACTAAATATTATATTCATATTTTAAAAAAATTAAAAATTAATATATTTTCAAATGTTATAACCTTTGAAAATTTAAAATAAAATCAAAAAATTAAATTTTTTATTTTTTCATTCTTTAAATAAAAACTATAAATCACTAAAAGCCTAAACACTTAAATCACTAAACCCCATAACACCTAAATACTTAAACCATTAAACTAATAAATCCCAAATAATAAATAATAAATCTCTATTTTATTTGTATTCATTATAGTTTTAAATATTCATTTTAATTATTTATTAGTTTATTTTTATAGAATTATAAATTAAAAATAAATAATGAGGAAGACAAATATAATTTAAATAATTTAATTTTAATAACAAAAAATATAAACTTATAAAAAGAAGCAAAACATCAAAAAAATTATTTTTTAGTAATCTATTTTATTTTGACTTTGAATAAATTTACATTTTACAAATATATTTTAAATAATATCTTTCTTTTTAATAATAGTTTATTAATTTATTTTTTGATCATTAATATAATATCTATCAATATAATTGTTTATTTTGAATTTACATGATATATAATTATTACGATTATCATAACTAAATATGGTATTTACATATAAAAAAAATTTAAAAATTGTTATATTCTCAAATGTTTTAACCTTCAAAAATGATAAAAAGTAACAAAAATAATTTTTTTGTTATATAATTGTTTAAATGAAACTTATAAACCATTAAATGCCTAAATACATAAATCTCTAAACTCCTACACCCCGAAGCCCCTAAATACCTAAACCTTTAAACTTGTAAACCTTAAATATAATTGAAATAATTTATATAAATAATAATTGCAAAATAAATTATGAGTGACAAATATAATTTAAATAAAATATTTTTGATCAAAAAAATATATAAGTTTTAAAATGATGGAAAAACTAAAAATATTATTATTTATTAATAAATTTTACTTTGATTTTGAATCATTTTAGGTTTTTCAATAATATTTAATTTATATCTATCATATTAATAATAGTTTATTAATTTTTTTTTGATAATTGATATAATATTTTTCAATAAAATTGTTTATATTTATTTTATATTATATATTGTTATAATAATTATTATTACTAAATATTGTATTCACATTTTTAAAAAAGTTTAAAATTATTATATTTTCAAATGTTATGACATTTGAAAACTTGAAAAAATATCAAAAATAAATTTTTTGTTATTTCATTTTTTAAATAAAAGCTATAAACCATTAAATGCCTAAATACTTAAATCAATAACTTTTAAATCTCGAAAACCCTAAATAGATAATTTTTTTAAACAGGTATATATTAAATAATAAATAATAAATCTCATTTTTATTTTTTTGATTTTAATTTTAAATATTGTTTTTAATTATTTATTTGTTTATTTTTATATAAATATTAAATACAAAATAAATTATTAGTTAGACAAATATAATTTATATAAATTATTTTTCAACAATAAAATATAGATAAACTTATTAAAAAAACAAAAAAAATAAAAAACAAAAAATTATTATATAGTAATATATTTTACATTGTTTCTGTATCATTTTAGGTTTTGTAATTATATTTTAATTGATATCTAAACTTATTAATAATAGATTATTAATTTATTTTTTGATCATTATTAGAATATTTATCAATCAAAATATTTATATTTAATTTATATGAAATATAAATTTAATAATTATTATAACTAAATATTGTATTCACTTTTGAAAAAACTTTGAAAATATTTATATTTTCAAAGTTTATAACCTTTGAACAAGTGAAAAAACAAAAAAAATATTTTTTTTATTATATCATTGAAAAAATAAAACCTATAAATCACTAAATGCTTAAATACTTAAAGCACTAAACTACAAAATCCCGAAACCCCTATATAGATAATCATTTAAACGGGTAACCCCTTAATAATAATCATTTAAATGGGTATCCCCTATATTGAAAAAATATTATTACTTAAATAATTGCTAAAATTAGGCAGCTTAATATAACAAAAAAATACAACTAATAACAACCATGATAATAATAATTTCAAAGGTTGGTCATGAAACAACAACGAAAATCCAAACCCAATTAATTATCTCTTCTACAACTCCTCCATTTTCTTCCTCCACTGTAGAAGGTCAACCAAAGATGAAAACGTGTTAATCATGTAGAGATAAATTTCATAGTTGAAAGAGTAATAAAAAAACAAAATATTACTTTATAAAATTTAATACACCCATTACAAATTTAGTTGGCCAACTATAGTTGGAAGAATATTTGGATCTTGAGACCCCACTGAAAATTGTAATTGAACCATATTTTTATTAAATTGAATGAATAAAATAAGTAAAAGTGAAATTAAAATTTACAAGATTTATATACTAACCTGATTCATTATCATCAAGCTCTTGAACTAATTCTTCAATTTCAATAGGTTTGTTTGAGCTTCTCAACTAATCTTGTAGACATATGAGAACTTCAGCTGTAATAGGTGTTAAAGAATTCCTAAATTTATCTAAATTTTTCCCTTCGGTGCTAAATGTAGATTCGTAGGCCATAGTAGATGCTTGGATAGCAAATACATCCCTTCCTACATTTTCCAAAGAAGGATACCTAACCTCATTTACCTTCCACCAATTTAGAAGATCAAAATCAATTCTATTTTTTTCAACTTTGTCCTCCAAGTACCTATCCAACTCTTCCAAAGCTTCGACTTCTTGTTCTTTCTCCAATTCAACAAAAAAATCATCAACATAAGTATCACTACCATCAAAGAAATCATTATTTTTTTTCAACACAGTAGAAGAGAAATCATCTTCTTTTGATTCATCTTCATTTAAATCATTATAATCATCCATCATCTCATTTAAAGCATTTATAACCTTTTTCACCAAATTTTTAGCCAATTCCTCTCCATAATGCTAAGTGGACTTAACCTTGAGATATTTGAGCATATATCTAGGATGCAACACTACTACTACAAAAAGCATAATATTTGTTGAATGAAGAGAACCCCAATATTTGTTGAATTTATGCCTCATCTTCATACCCATTTCAGACACCATTGTATCTCTACTATTTTAACAAAGCTCAATTTTTTTTAAAATTCGAATAATCTCAGGAAAATAAACACCAGAGGTATAATATTATGAGCCAGAAAATTTACAAGTTACCTCATAAAAAGTTTTCAAGAAACGAGCCAAAATTTTGGCGTTTGTTCAGTCTCTCTCAGTTGGAACGTTTGAACCAAACTCTTTCAAAAACTGTTTGTCTTTGTCCTCCAACTTATCAAATTCTTTTTGATATTTTATATCAGTTTGTAGCATCAAATAAGTTGTATTCCATCTTGTAGGACAATCTAATTGCAATGAAGAATCATATGTCAAGTTTGCTTTTGAACACATAACTTAAACATATCTAATCTTTAAGGACTGCTCCTCACATATTTCACCACACCTCTAATTTATTAAATAGCAACCTCAACTATTGCAATGCCATCTCTGAGAATTAAGTTCAGGATATGAGCACAATATCTCATATGAAAATGCTAGCCTCTCAAAGGTACAACAATTTTCTTCACAAGCTTTTTTTTCAATTGTTCATCTGCAACATCATTATTTGATGCATTGTCAACCGTAATGTTCATCAACTTTCTCAAACCCCATTCATTCATGCAAAACTCAATAGCATTTATAATATTAACTCAAGAATGACTTTTAATAACACAAAAGTTCAAAAGCCATTTATGTATATATTATTGAGAATCAATGAAATGAACAGTCAACCATATATAAGACACATTTTGAATGCTAGTCCAAGTGTCGGTAGTCAATAAAACTCTACAACAACGAGATGATATGCTATCAAATAATTTCTACTTTTCCTTCACAAACAAAGAAAAACAATCTCTCAGTATAGAGTGCCTATATGGAAATTTAAATTTAGGCACACTAACTTCACAAAACTCCTTAAACTCATCCCTCTCAACAAAACAAAAAGAAAATTCATCTTTTATGATCATTTTCACCAAAGCCTCCCTAACTAGTTGTTGATCAAATTGCCAACAAGTTAATTTGTTATCCTCTGAACTAGTACCTTTAGTGAAACTCAACAAAGATTGTGACTTGTCTTTACCTTTATGAGCTTCTATTAATTCTTTTTTGTGTGGAAATTTGCTACAAGTCTTTCTCAAGTATTTCTATAAACCCGAAGTACCTTGATCACATTTTTCCAAATATTCTTTCCTACACCATATAAAAGCTGCCGTACCAGTTTCATTTCCCTCTGAATCAACTAATATCTCATAAGTTTCCCAAACAGCAGACTTACACTTTTTATGAGCTTGAGGTTCAGATGTACCTTGACTTTCTTTTACAATTGGAATTAAAAATCCTGCCATAACAATAGGAGGGTTCGTGAAAGGATGATGATTGGATTTACCAGTACTTTGATCATTTGAGATGTGATCATCTTCAATTTATTGTATTTTTCGTTTACCGCTGGATTGTGCCATCTTCATTGCCATTAATTAATATGATATGTTTAGCATAAATACATATAAAAATTTAAAACAACCAAGCACTACAAAACTTACTGTAACACATTCAACCCACTCATTCGGCCCAACCACGACACCATAACCAATACTCAACAAAACTGACTGAGACACATAATAATAATAATAATAATAATAATAATAAATCACTCAATTCTCGTCAGAAAATCAAACCAAAAGGCTGGTGGAATCTGAGACACGGTGGAGGCAACCAGAAGTGCGACGGACAAGGGCTAGACCTAACTGAACAAGGTTGGAATAGCGTCAGGTGGCCTGGAACTTGTCGGAAGAGCAATAGGTGTGTCGGAATTGGATGGGCTATAGCGGAATTGCTTGCATCTTCATGTTATATATATATATATATATATTCCTGGTTCTAGTATCGGTATTTTAGGACGGGATGTATATTGCTTAAGATTCGGAACCGTCCCAAAAGAAAAAATACGTGACAGAACGGTATGGTAAATGTCAAAGTCAAAGGATTTTTTCAGTCCCGATTCTTTCGGGACAAGACTTCGAGTTGGGTAGCAAAACTCTGAGTCCCATGAGTAGCCCTACTAAATGCATATAAAGTTAAATCAGTAAACTCCTAAAACCCATAATGCCCAAATACATAAACCATTAAACTACAAAATACTACTTAATAATTAAAAAATCTATTTTTTATTGCTATTTATTAAATTTTTTAATATTCATTTTAATTATTTATTAGTGTATATATTTAGAAATATTTATTACAAAATAAATTATCAGTGGGACAAATATAATTTAAAGAATATATTATTTATCTATAAAAAATATACGCTAATAATAGAAGTATAAATTTAAAAATAAAAAATTAAAAATTATTATCAAGTAATATAAGTTACTTTAATTTTGAATCAATTTGGGTTTTGTAAATATTTTTTAATTAATATCTATCTTAATATTTATAGTTTATAAATTTAATTTTTGATGATTATTATTTTATCTATCAATAAAATTGTTTATATTGAATTTATATGATATATAATTATTAATATTATTATAACTAAATATCATATTCACATTTCAAAAAATTTTAAATATTATTATATTTTCAAAGGTTATAACCAATGAAAATGAGAAAAAATTACAAATTTATTTAGTCATTTTATTGTTTAAATAAAACCTATAAACCACTAAATTCCTAAAAACATAAATTGCTAAACTCCTAAACGACAAAGCCACTAAATACTTAAACTATTAAATAGGTGTACATTAATAAAAAATCATAAATTTCAATTTAATTTTCATTAAGTATAATAATAAATTTTTATTTTAATTATTTATTAGATTATTTTTATAAAATATTAATTACAAAATAAATTATTAGTGAGACAAATCTATTTTAAATAATTTATTTTTCATCAAAAAAATATATATCCTTATAAAAAGAGGCACAATTTTAAAAACAAAAATTTATTATTTAGTAATATATTTTATTTTTATTTTGAATCATTTTAGATTTTGCAATTATATTTTAATTTATATAATTTTTATTAATAATTGTTCATTAATTTTTTATTGATCATTATTATAATATCTTTTAATAAAATTATTTATATTGAGTTTACATTATATATAATTATTAAGATTATTATTAATGAATATTATATTCACATTTAAATAAAATTAAAAATTATTATAATTTCAAAGGTTATAACCTTCAAAAATTAAAAAAAAATCAAA
Organism: Sapria himalayana; assembly: GCA_029783825.1. Taxonomy (NCBI): domain Eukaryota; kingdom Viridiplantae; phylum Streptophyta; class Magnoliopsida; order Malpighiales; family Rafflesiaceae; genus Sapria; species Sapria himalayana. Next base: position 56,074 of record JAREIK010002990.1, read on the forward strand.
AATTTAAATTTTTTATTTTTTCATTCTTTAAATAAAAACTATAAATTCCTAAAGGCCTAAACACTTAAATCACTAAATCCCAAAACACCAAAATACTTAAAGCAAATGGTATATCCTGTATAATAAATAATAAATCTCTATTTTATTTGTATTCATTATAGTTTTAAATATTCATTTTAATTATTTATTAGTTTATTTTTATAGAATTATAAATTTAAAATAAATTATGAGAAAGACAAATATAATTTAAATAATTTACTTTTAAAAAAAAATATAAACTTATTAAAAGAAGCAAAACATCAAAAAAATTATTATTTAGTAATATATTTTATTTTGATTTTGAATAAATTTACGTTTTGCAAATATATGTTAAATAAAATCTTTCTTATTAAAAATAGTTTATTAAATTCTTTTTTGATCATTAATATAATATCTATCAATATAATTGTTTATATTGAATTTACATGATATATAATTATTAAGATTATCATAACTAAATATTGTATTCACATAAAAACAAAATTTAAAAATTGTTATATTTTCAAAGGTTATAACCTTCAAAAATGAGAAAAAGTAACAAAAAAAATTTTTTTGTTATATCATTGTTTAAATAAAACTTATAAACCAATAAATGCCTAAACACATAAATCTCTAAACTCCTAAACCCTGAATCCCCTAAATACTTAAACCTTTAACGTAAACCTTAAATATAATTTAAATAATATATTGAATTATTAATTACAAAATAAATTATGAGTGATACAAATATAATTTAAATAATTTATTTTTCATCAAAAAAATATATAAGCTTATAAAAAGAAGCAAAAACTAAAAAACAAAAATTATTATTTAGTAACAAATTTTAAATTGTTTTTGAATCATTTTAAGTTTTTTAATTATATTTTAATTTATATCTATCATATTAATAATAGCATATTAATTTATTTTTTGATAATTGATATCATATCTATCAATAAAATTGTTTATATATAGTTTATATAATTATATAATTATAATGATTATTATTACTAAATATAGTATTCACATTTTTAAAAAAATTTAAAATTATTATATTTTCAAAGGTTATAACCATTGAAAATGTGAAAAAAAATCAAAAATATTTTTTTGTTATTTTATTGTTTAAATAAAACCTATAAACTACTAAATGCCTAAAAACATAAATCGCTAAACTCATAAATGATAATACCTCTAAAACTTAAACCTTTAAACTGGTAAACATTAATAATAATTCATAAATCTCATTTTAATTTTTATTCAGTATAATTTTAAATTTTTATTTTAATTATTTATCAGTTTATTTTTATAGAAATATTAATTACAAAATAAATTATTTGTTTGACAGAACTAATTTAAATTGAACCGGTATACCCTAAATAATTAATAATAAATCACATTTTTTTTCATTATAATTTTAAATATTCATTTTAATTTTTTATTTGTTTATATATATATAAATATTAATAACAAAATAAATTAAGAGTTACACAAATATAATTTATATAAATTATTTTTCATCAAAAAAATAAAGATAAACTTTTTAAAAGAAAGAAAATTTCAAAAGAAAAATTTATTATAAAGTAATATATTTTGCTTTGCTTCTGGATCATTTTAGGTTTTTTAAATATATTTCAATTGATATCAATCTTATTAATTATTAATTATTAATTTATTTTTTCATCATTATTAGAATATTTTTCAATAAAAATGTTTATATTGAATTTATATGATATATAAATATAAATATTTTTATAACTAAATATAGTATTCACTTTTGAAAAAAATTTAAAAATTATTATATTTTCAAAGGTTATAATCTTAAAAAATGAGAAAGAATACAAAAAATAATTTTTTTGTTATTTCTTTTGTAAATAAAACCTATAGACCATAAATGTTTACTTACTTAAATCAGTAGCTCAAAACCTGAAACCCCTAAATACATAAACCTTATAACAGCTGTATACTACTTAATAAATAGTAAATCTCATTTTTATTTCTATTATTATAATTATAAATATTCATTTTATTTATTTATAGTTTAATTTTTTAGAAAAATTAATTACGAAATAAATTTCGAGTGAGCCAGATATTATTTATATAATTTATTTTTAATCATAAAAATATATATGCTTATAAAAAGATGGAAAAAATTAAAAATTAAATTTTATTATTTAGTAATATATTTTTATTTTATTTTGAATCATTTTTGTTATTTAAATATATTTTAATTAATATTTATATTATTAATAATAGTTTATTAATTTAATTTTTGATCATTATTATAATATCTATCATTAAAATTATTTATATTGAATTTATATGATATATAATTAATAAGATTAATATAATTATACATGGTATTCACATTTCAAAAAATTTTAAATATTATTTTATTTTCAAAGGTTATAAGCTTTCAAAATCTAAAAAAAATCAAAAAAAAAATTTTGTATTTTTATTATATAAATAAAACCTATATACCACTAAATGCCTAAAAACATAAATTGCTAAACTCCTAAACGACAAACCCCTAAATAATCGATCCATTAAACCGGTCTACCATTTATAATTGTTGGCCAATTGTGCTTCCACGGTAGTGAGATTGAGATACAGAAACACAAAAACAACAGAAAACAAGGAATATATATATCCCATTTCAGCAACCATCCATGATAGAATCAAAAAATGAGAAATAACCACCAAAAATAACGTGGTTAGCTAGTCGCTCATTATGACTAGCTAAATCCACCAGCAAATGCTTAAGCATTACAGATTAAAGCAACAAAAATGTCTTATAGTATGTAGCACACAGAATAGTCGTGATAAATCACACAGAGAGAAGAGAGAGAGAGGAAGAACAGTTCCACGGGTTTAAAAATAGCCACCCGAATATAAAATTACAAAACATTTTATATTAAAATTTCGCTCAATTCATTTAACTAGAGCGGGTCGGATCATGAGATGGGTTAGGCTCTGCTACAATTTTGACCAGCTGTCCGGTCAGCGAGACCTCTGTTATTGTTATACATCTGCATCCCCGGCCTATTAATATTTCCTTTCCTGCACTTACATGAAAATATTAAAAAATGAAAAATATTTGGTTTTACAAGCAGATTATCAAAAAATAAATTACATATACAGCAATAATAAATCTTAAATCTCATTTTAATTTGTATTCATTATAATTTTAAATATTCATTTTAAATATTTAGTAGTTTATTTTTTATATAAATATAAATTACAAATTAAATAATTAGTCAGACAAATATAATATTAATAATTTACTTTTAATAAAAAAAAATATAATCTTATAAAAAGAAGTAAAAATTTAAAAACAAAAAATTATAATTTAGTAATAAAATTTACATTGATTTTGAATCATTTTAGGTTTTGTAATTATATTTTAATTAATATCTATCATATTAATAATTTGTTTATTAATTTATTTTTTGATAATTTATATCATATCTATCAATAAAATTATTTATAATTAGTTTATATTATATATAATTATAATGATTATTATTACTAAATATTTTATTCACATTTTAAAATAATTTTAAAATTATTATATTTTCAGAGGTTATAACCTCTGAAAATGTGAAAAAATAACAAAAATTAATTTTTTTGTTATTTCATTATTTAAATAAATCCTATAAACCACTAAGTGCCTAAATACTTAAATCATTAACTCCTAAATCTCTAAAACCCTAAATAGATAATCATTTTAAACTAGTATACCATAAATAATAAAGAATAAATCTCAATATTATTTTTTTTTCATTATAATTTAAAATATACATTTTAATTATTTATTCGTTTTTTAGATAATTATTAATTACAGAATAAATTGAGTTAGACAAATATAATTTATATAATTATTTTTCATCAAAAAAATATAGATAAACTTTTTAAAACAAAAAAAATTCAAAACAAAAAATTATTATATAGTAATATATTTTGCTTTGTTTCTGAATCATTATATAGAGGTTTTGCAATTATATTTTAATTGCAATCAATCTTATTAATAATAGTTTATTAATATATTATTTGATCATTTTTATAATATCGAATAATAAAATTACTTATATTCAATTAAAATGTTATATAATTCTTAAGTTATTATAACTATAGATTATATTTACATTTGAAAAAAATTTAAAAATTATTATATTTTTGAAGGTTATAACCTTCAAAAATGATAAAAAATCACAAAAATAATTTTTTATTTTTTTATTATTTAAATAAAACGTATAAACCACTAAATGCCTAAACAATTAAACATCTAAACTCCTAAACACAAAGCCCCTAAATATTTAAACCTTTAAACTCATAAACCTTAAATATAATTTAAATAATTTATTAAAATATTAATTACAAAATAAATTATGCCTGATACAAATATTATTTAAATAATTTATTTTTCATCAAAAAAATATATAAGCTAATAAAAAGAAGCAAAATCTAAAAAACAAAAATTATTATTTAGTAATAAATTGTACTTGGATTTTGAAAAATTTTAGGTTTTGCAATTATATTTTAATTTATATCCATCATAATAATAATATCATATAAATTTATTTATTGAAAATTGATATAATATCTATGAATAAAATTGTTTAGATTATATATAATTATAATGATTATTATTACTAAATATTGTATTCACATTTTAAAAAAAATTTAAAATTATTATATTTTCAAAGGTTATAACTTTTGAAAATGTGAAAAAAAATCAAAAATAATTTTTTTGTTATTTAATTGTTTAAATAAAACCTATAAACCACTTAATGCCTAAAAACATAAATTGATAAACTCCTAAACGATAAAACCTCTAAATACTTAAACCATTAAACTGGTAAACTTTAATTATAATTCATAAACCTCATTTTAATTTTTATTCAGTATAATTTTAAATTTTTATTTTAATTATTTATCAGTTTATTTTTATAGAAATAATAATTACAAAATAAATTATTAGTGTGACAGATATAATTTAAATTAAAATAGTATCACGAAATAATAAATAATAAATCTCATTTTTTTTCATTATAATTTTAAATATTCATTTTAATTATTTATTTGTTTATTTATATATAAATATTAATTACAAAATAATTTGAGCTAGACAACAATAATTTATATAAATTATTATTCATCAAAAAATTATAGATAAACTTTTTAAAAGAAAAAAAATTTTGGAAACAAAAAATTATTATATAGTAATATATTTTGCTTTGCTTTTGAATCATTTTAGGTTTTTAATTATATTTGAATTGATATCTATCTTATTAATAATAGATTATTAATTTATGTTTAGATCATTATTAGAATATTTATCAATAAAATTATTTATATTGAATTTACCTAATATATAATTATTAAGATTACTATAACTAAATATAAATAATTTTATTAAAAGTTATTATAATAATGATCAATAAATAAATTAATAAACTAGTATAAATAAGAATGATATAAATAAAAATATAATTGTAGAATATAAAATGATTCAAAATTAAAATAAGATATATTACTAAATAAAAATTTTTTATTTTATAAATTTTGCCTCATTGTATAAGCATATATATTTTTTTGATGAAAAATAAATTATTTAAATTATCTCTATTTAACTAATAATTTATTTTGTAATTAATATTTCTATAAAAATAAATTGATAAATAATTAAAATGAATATTTAAATTTATAATGAATACTAATAAAAAAAGAATTATGATTTATTATTTAGGGTATACTTAATTAATGGTTTAAGTTTTTTGTGGTTTTTGGGTTAAGGAGTTTATTGATTTATATGTTTGCACATTTAGGTGTTTATAGGTTTAATTTAATCAATGAAATAACAAAAAAATTATTTTTATGAATTTTCGTGATTTTCAAAGTTTATTACCTTTCAAAATATAATAATTTTTAAATCTTTCTAAAATATGAATGCAATACTTAGTTATAATAATCTTAATAATTATATTTGATGTAAATTTAATATAAAAAATTTTATTAATATATATTATTATAATGATCGAAAAATAAATTAATAAACTATTATTAATAAGATAGATATTAATTAAAATATATTTGCAAAAACCCAAAATAATTAAAAATCAAACTAAATTATATTACTAAATAAAATTTAATATTTTTGAAATTTTGTTTATTTTTATAAGCTTATTTTTTTTCATAAAAAATAATACATTTAAATTATATGTCTCACTCATTATTTATTTTGTAATTAATATTTCTATAAAAATAAACTAAAATAATAATTAAAATAATAATTAAAATTATATTGAATACAAATAAAAATGAAATTTATTATTTATTATTTATTATTTAGGTTATATAGGATTAATGGTTTAATTATTTAGGGGGTTTTGGGGTTAAGGAGTCTAGATATTTAAATGATTAGGCATTTAGTGGTTTATAAGTTTTATTTAAATAATAAAATAATAAAAAAATTATTTTGTGATTTTTTATCATTTTTCAAGGTTATAACCTTGGAAAATATAATAATTTTTAAATTTTTTTCAAATGTAAATATAATATTTAGTTATAATAATCTTAATAGTTATATGACATTTAAATTCAATATAAGTAATTTTATTGATATATTATATAATAATGATCAAAAAATAAATTAATAAACTATTATTAATAAGATTGATAGCAATTAAAATATAAATGCAAAACCTATAATAATTCAAAATCAAAGTAAAATATATTATTAAATGATAATTTTTTGTTTTTAAATTTTTACTTCTTTTTATAAGCTTATATTTATTTTTTGATTAAAAATAAATTATTAAAATTATATTTGTCTCACTCATTATTTATTTTGGAATTAATATTTCTATAAAAAATAAACTAATAAATAATTAAAATGAATATTTAAAATTATTATGAATACAAATTAAAATGAGATTTATGATTTATTATATATGGTATACCGGTTTAATGGATTGTTAATTTAGGGGTTTTGTCATTTAGAAGTTTAGCAATTTATGTTTTTAGGCATTTAGTGGCTTATAGTTTGTATTTATATAATAAAAATAACAAAAAAGTTTTTTTGATTTTATCTGATTTTCAAAGGTTATAACCTTTAAAAATAAAATAATTTTTAAAATTTTTTTAAATGTGAATACCATGTATAATTATATTAATCTTACCAATTATATATCATATAAATTCAATATAAACAATTTTAATGATAGATAGTATAATAATGATCAAAAATTAAATTAATAAACTATTATTAATAATATAAATATTAATTAAAATATATTTACATAACACAAAATGATTCAAAATCAAATCAAAATATATTACTAAATAATATTATATAATTTTCAAATATTTCCTTCTTTTTATAAGCTTATATTTTTTATTGATTAAAAATAAATTATTTAAATAATATTTGTCTCACTCAAAATTTATTTTGTAATTAATTTTTCAAAAAATTAAACTATAAATAATTAAAATGAATATTTAAAATTATAATAAATAGAAATAAAATAAGATTTATTATTTATTAAGTTATATATAGATGTTAAAAGATTTATGTATTTAGGGGTTTTAGAGTCTCTAAGCTTACTAATTTAAGTAAGTAAGCATTTGATGATCTATAGGTTTTATTTTTAAAATGAAATAACAAAAAATTTATTTTTATTATTTTTTCTCATTTTTCAAGGTTATAACCTTTGAAAAAATAATAATTTTTAAATTTCTTTTCAAAAGTGAATACAATATATATTTATAATAATCATAATAATTATATATCATATAAATTCAATATAAACAATTTTATTGATATATATTCTAATACTTATCAAAAAATAAATTAAGAATCTATAATGAATAAGATTGATATTACTTAAAATATAATATCAAAACTTAAAATGATTCAAAAGCAAAGCAAAATATATAACTAAATAATAATTATTTGTTTTTAAATTTTTATGATTTTTATAAGCTTATCTATTTTTTGATGAAAAATATTTTTAATAAATTATATTTTTAACTCATAATTTATTTTATAATTAATATATATATATATATATAAAAACTAAACAATCAAAATGATTTTTTAAATTATATTGAAAACAAATATAAATGAGATTTATTAATTATTATTTAGTGTATACTAATTTAAAGGATTATCAAAATAGGGGTATCGGGATTTTGTAGTTTAGTCATTTAAGTTTTTAGGCATTTAGTGGTGTATAGGTTTTATTTAGTCATAATAATCATTATATTTATAAATCTTATAAATTCAATATAAACATATTTATTGATAAATATTCTAATAATGATCAAAAAATAAATTAATAATCTATTATTAATAAGATAGATATCAATTAAAATATAATTACATAACCTTAAATGATTCAGAAGAAAAACAAAATATATTACTATATAATAATTTTTATTTTGAAATTTTTTTTACTTTTAAAAAGTTTATTTATAATTTTTTGATGAAAAATAATTTATATAAATTATATTTGTCTAACTCAATTTATTTTGTAATTAATATTTATATATAAATAAACAAATAAATAATTAAAATGAATATTTAAAATTATAATGAAAAAAAAATGAGATTTATTATTTATTATTTAGGGATACCTGGTTTAATTTAAATTAGATTTGTCTCACTAATAATTTATTTTGTAATTAATATTTCTAAAAATTAATTGATAAATAATTAAAATAAAAATTTAAAATTAAACTGAATAAAAATTAAAATCAGATTTATGATTTATTATTAATGTATACCAGTTTAATGGTTTAAGTATTTAGAGGTTTTGTCGTTAGGAGTTTATCAATTTATGTTTTTAGGCTTTTAGTGGTTTATAGGTTTTATTTAAAAAAATAAAATAACAAAAAAAATTCTATTATTTTTTATCATTTTCATAGGTTATAACATTTGAAAATATAATAATATTTAAAATTTTTTGAAATTTTAATACAATATTTTTTATAATAATATTAATAATTATATATAATATAAATTCAATATAAATAATTTTATTGATAGATATTATAATAATGATCAAAAATTAAATTTATAAACTATTAATATTATGATAGATAATAATTAAAAAATATTTACAAAACCCAAATTGAATTAAAATTAAAGTAACTTATATTACTTCATAATAATTTTTAATTTTTAAATTTATACATCTTTTATAAGCGTATATTTTTATTAGATTAATAATATATTATTTAAATTATATTTGTCCTCCTCATAATTTATTTTGTAAAAAAATTTCAAAATAAATACACTAATAAATAATTAAAATGAATATTTAAAAATATAATAAATAGCAATAAAAATTAGATTTATTTATTATTAAGTAGTATTTAGCGGTTTAATGGTTTATGTATTTAGGCATTACAGGGTTTAGGAATTTACTGATTTAACTTTATATGCAATTAGTAGGGTTGCTCATGGGACTCAGAGATTCGCAACCCGACCTGAAGTCTTGTCCCTAAAGAATCGGGACGGACAAAATCCGTTGACTTTGACTTTTCCCGTCCCGTTCTGTCACGTATTTTTTCTTTCGGGAATGGTTCCAGATCTTAAGCAATATCCATCCCGAGAAGCGTCCCATCCTAAAAAACCGATACTAGAACCAGGAATATATACATATATATATATATATCAAAAAGATGCCACCAATTCCGCTACTGCCCATCCAATTCCGACGCACCTATTGCTATTCCAACGAGTTCCAGGCCGCCTCACGCCGTTCCAGCCATGTTCAATTAGGTCCAGCCCTTGTCCATTGCATTTCTGGTTGCCTCCTCTGTGTCTCAAATGCCACCAGCCTTTTGGTTTGTTTTTCGAACGAGAATTGAGTGATTAATTAATATTATTATGTGTCTCAGTCAGTTTTGTTGAGTATTGGTTGTGGTGTTGTGGTTCAGCCGAATCAGTGGGCTGAATGTGTTACAGTCTGTTATGTAGAGCTTGCTTGTTTGAAATATTTATACGTATTTATGCTTAACATATCATATTAATTAATGGCAATGTTGATGGCACAATCTAGTGGTAAATGAAAAATATAATAAATTGAATATGAGCACATCTCAAATGATCAAAGTACTGGTAAATCCAATCATCATTTTTTCACGAACCCTCCTATTGTTACGGCAGGTTCTTCAATTCCATTTGTAAAAGAAAGTCAAGGTACATCTGAACCTCAAGCTCATAAAAAGTATATGTCTGCTATTTGGGAAACTTATGAGATATTAGTTGATTCAGAGGGAAATGAAACTGGTAGGGTCAGCTTGTATATGGTGCAGGAAAGTATACTTGGCAAAAAGTGATCAAGGTACTTCTAGTTTATGGAAATACTTGAGAAAGACTTGTAGGAAATTTCCACACAAAAAAGAATTAATAGAAGCTCACAATGGTATAGACAAGTCACAATCTTTGTTGAGTTTCACTAAAGGTACTAGTTCAGAGGATAACAAATTAACTTGTTGGCAATTTGATCAACAACTAGTTAGGGAGGCTTTGGTGAAAATGATCATAAAAGATGAATTTCCTTTTTGTTTTGTTGAGAGGGATGAGTTTAAAATGTTTTGTGAAGTTAGTGTGCCTCAATTTAAAATTCCATCTAAGCACCCCACACCGAGGGATTGTTTTTCTTTGTTTGTGAAGGAAAAGAAGAAATTATTTGATAGCATATCATCTCATTATTGTAGAGTTTCATTGACTACCGACACTTGGATGAGTTTAAATGTTTGTCTATTCATTTCATTGATTCTTAATGGAATATGCATAAAAGGCTTTTGAACTTTTGTGTAATTAAAAGTCATTCTGGATTAATATTAGAAATGCTATTGAGTTTTGCATGAATGAATGGGGTTTGAGAAAGTTGATGTGCATTACTGTTGACAATGCATCAAATAATGATGTTACAGTTGAACATTGATAAAAAAGGCTTGTGAAGAAAAGTGTTGTACCTTTGAGTGGCGAGCATTTTCATATGAGATGTTGTAGCTTATATCCTAAACTTAATTGTCAGAGATGGCATTGCAGTAGTTGAGGGTGCTATTCAAAAAATTAGAGGCGTGATGAAATATGTGAGGAGCAGTCCTATAAGACTAGATATGTTTAAGTTTGTGTTGAAGTAGCAAACTTGACATATAGATCTTCATTGCAATTAGATTGTCCTACAAGATGGAATTCAACTTATTTGATGCTACAAATTGATATAAAATATCAAAAAGAATTTGATAAGTTGGAGGACAAAGACAAAAGGTTTTTGAAGGAGTTTGGTTCAAATGTAGAATTGATTTTGATCTTCTAAACCCGTGGAAGGTAAATGAGGTTAGGTATCCTTCTTTGTCAAATGTAGCAAGGGATGTATTTGATATCCAAGCATCTACTGTGGCCTACGAATCTACATTTAGCACTAGGGGGAGAACTTTAGATAAATTTAGGAGTTCTTTAACACCTATTACAACTGAATTTCTCATATGTCTACAAGATTGGTTGAGAAGCTCAAACAAACCTATTGAAATTGAACAATTAGTTCAAGATCTTGATGATAATGAATCAGGTTAGTATACAAATCTTGTAAATTTTAATTTCACTTTTACTTATTTTATTCATTCAATTTAATTAAAATATGGTCCAATTACAATTTTCAGAGGGGTCACAAGATCCAAATATTTTCTAACTATAGTTGGCGAACTAAATTTGAATGGGTGTATTAAATTTTATAAGGTAATATCTTGTTTTTTTATTACTATTCCATCTTAGAAATTCATGTCTACATGATTAACACGTTTTCATCTTTGGTTGTCCTTCTATAGTGGAGGAAGAAAAGGGAGGACTTGTAGAAGAGATAATTAATTGGGTTTGGATTTTCGTTGCTATTCCGTGATGAACCTTTGAAATGATAATTATCATTGTTGTTATTAGTTGTATTTTTTTGTTATATTAAGCTGCCTAATTTTAGCAATTACTTAAGTAGTAATTGATGCTACAAATGTTTGTAGTCATCTTTAGCTATTCCATAATATTCTAAGTATTTGTTTAAAAAAATGTAGTATTGCTATTATGGTTAACTTTCACTCGGTGGAACAAAGCCAACTTGTGAAAAAACAAAGAACCTAAATTAAGCACACAACTCGGTCCCGTTCTATTTAACATTTCTATCCTTTTCTGCACATCAAAGCTTTTGACAAGGTAATGGAACTCAGTTTGTGGTATTCAGCCTATTTGACAAAACAAAATTGTCCCAATTTTAGTTTGAAAGATACATAACTAAGGAATGATAAATGGTACAACAAAAGGTTTCGACATGAACTAACTTGGCCAGGTTTGAAGAAAATAAATTGAAAAAAAAATGTCTAAAATACGTTCCGTCCCGGAACCGTTTTATCCTACCCAAAATCCTCGATCTCCGTCCCGTCCTGTCCCGATATTTTCAACCTATGGGACGAGTCTGGATCTTCAAAAAAAATATCCGAACTATGGGAAGGGACTTGAGATTTGTAATCCCCATTCCGTCCCGTCCCATGAGCACCCCTAGCATTGAGTGGTTTATAGTTTTTATTTAAAAAATAAAATAACAAAAAATTTATTTTTATTATTTTTTGATATTTTCAAAGGTTATAACCTTTGAAAATAAAATAATTTTTAAATTTTTTTCAAATGTGAATACAATATTTAGTTATACTAATCATTATATTTATATATTATATAAATTCAATATAAACAATTTTATTGATAAATATTCTAATAATAATCAAAAAATAAATTAATAATCCTATTAATAATAAGATAGATATTAATTAAAATATAATTACAAAACTAAAAATGATTCAGAAGCAAAGAAAAATATATTACTATATAATAATTTTTTGTTATTGAATTTTTTCTTCTTTTAATAAGTTTATCTATATTTTTTAATGAAAAATAATTTATATAAATTATATTTGTCTAACTCATAATTTATTTTGTAATTAATATTTATATATAAATAAACAAATAAATAATTAAAATGAATATTTAAAATTATAATGAAAAAAAAATGAGATTTATTATTTATTATTTATTATTTAGGGATACCGGTTTAATTTAAATTAGATCCATCTCACTAATAATTTATTTTGTAATTAATATTTCTATAAAAATAAACTAATAAATAATTAAAATAAAAATTTAATATTATACTGAATAAAAATTAAAATGAGATTTAAGATTTATTATTATTGTATATCAGTTTAATAGTTTAAGTATTTAGAGGTTTTGTTGTTAGGAGTTTAGCGATTTATGTTTTTAGGCTTTTAGTTGTTTATAGGTTTTATATAAAAAATTAAAATAACAAAAAAAATTTCTATAATTTGTTATCATTTTCATGGGTTATAACCTATTAAAATATATTAATATTTACAATTATTTGCAATGTGAATACAATATTTAGTTTTAATATTATTAGTAATTATATATCAATAAAATTCAATATAAACAATTTTATTGATAGATAATATATTAATGATCAAAAATTAAATTAATAAACTATTAATAAAAAGATTTATTAAAAATTTTCAATAGGATAATAATAATTTTTAAATTTTATTGATTCAAAATTAAAGTAAAATATATTACTGGATAATAATTTTTAATTTTTAAATTTTTACTTCTTTTAGAACCGTATATTTTTTTTATTAAAAATAAATTAATTAAATTATATTTGTCGCACTCATACTTTATTTTGTAATAAATAATTCAATAAAAATAAAATAATAAATAATTAAAATGAATATTTAAAATTATAATAAATAGAAATAAAAATTAGATTTATTATTTATTAAGTAGTATATAGCAGTTTAATGGTTTATGTATTTATGCAATATGGGGTTAAGGAGTTTATTGATTTAACTGTGTATGCATTTAGTGGTTTATAGGTTTTATTTAAAAAGAAAAATAAAAAAAATTATTTTTATTATATTTTGATATTTTCAAAGTTTATAACCTTTGAAATTATAATAATTCTTAAATTTTTTTCAAAAGTGAATAAATATTTATTTATAATAATCATAATAATTATATACATATAAATTCAATATAAACAATTTTATTTATAGATATTCTAATAATTATCTAAAATTAAATTAAAAATCTATTATGAATATGATTAATATTACTTAAAATATAAAATCAAAACCTAAAATGTTTTAAAAGCAAAGCAAAATATATTACTTAATAATAATTATTTGTTTTAAAATTTTTATTCTTTTTTATAAGCTTATCTATTTTTTGATGAAAAACAATTTTTATAAATAATATTTTTAACTCATAATTTATTTTATAATTAATATATATATATAAATAAAAAACTAAACAATCAAAATGAATTTTATAAATTAAAATGAAAAGAAATAAAAATGAGATTTATTAATTATTATTTAGGGGTTACCTTTTTAAATGATTATCTATATAGGAGTATCGAGATTTTGTAGTTTAGCGATTTAAGTGTTTAGGCATTTAGTGATTTATAGGTTTTATTTAAATAATGAAATAATAAAAAAATATTTTTTTTTCACATGTTCAAAGGTTATAATCTTTGAAAATATAATAATTTTAAAATTTTTTTCAAAAGTGAATACAATATTTAGTTATAATAATTATTAAATTTATATATCATATAAATTAAATATACAGTATATTTATTGATAAATATTATAATAATGATCAAAAAATAAATTAATAATCTATTATTAATAAGTTTAGATATCAATTAAAATATAATTACAAAACCTAAAATGATTCAGAAACAAAGTAAAATATATTACTATATAATAATTTTTTGTTTTTAATTTTTTTCTTCTTTTAATTAGTTTATCTATTTAGGGTTTTCGAGATTAAATAGTTATTGATTTAAGTATTTAGGCATTTAATGGTTTATAGCTTTTATTAAAACAATGAAATAACAAAATATTTATTTTTGATATTTTTTCACATTTTCAAATGTCATAACAATTGAAAAAATAATAATTTTAAAATTTTTTATAAATGTGAATACAATATTTAGTAATAATAATTATTATAACTATATATAATATAAAATAAATATAAACACTTTTATTCATACATATTATATTAATTATCAAAAAATAAATTAATAAACTATTATTAGTATGATATATATAAATTAAAATACAATTAAAAAACCTAAATGATTCAAAATCAAAGTAAAATTTATTACTAAATATTAATTTTTTTTTGTTTTTGCATCATTTTATAAGCTTATATTTTTTTTTGATGAAAAATATATTATTTAAATTATATTTGTCACTCATAATTTATTTTGTAATTAATATTTCTATAAATTATTTAAATTATATTTAAGGTTTACGAGTTTAAAGGATTAGGTATTTAGGGTACTTCGGGGTTTATGAGTTTAGAGATTTATGTATTTAGGCATTAAATGGTTTATAAGTTTAATTTAAACAATGATACAACCAAAAATTTATTTTTGTTATTTTTTCTCATTTTTGAAGGTTATAAACTTTGAAAATATAATAATTTTTAAATTTTTTTTATATGGGAATACTATATTTAGTTATGATAATCTTAATAATTATATATTATGTTAATTCAATATAAACAATTATATTGATATATATTATATTAATGATCAAAAAATAAATTAATAAACTATTATTAATAAGATAGATATTTTTTAAAATATATTTTCAAAACATAAATTAATTTATAATCAAAGTAAAATATAATACTAAATAATAACTTTTTTGATGTTTTGCTTCTTTTTATAAGTTTATAATTTTTTGCTATTAAATGTAATTATAAAAATTATATTTGTCTTCCACATAATTTATTTTTAATTAATAATTCTATAAAAATAAACTAATAAATAATTAAAATGAATATTTAAAATAATAAGGAATACAAATAAAATTGAGATTTAATATTTATTATTCAGGATATACTAGTTTAATGGTTTACGTATTTAGGTGTTTTGAGGTTTAATGATTTAAGTGTTTAGGACTTTAGTGATTTATAGTTTTTATTCAAAGAATTAAAAAATAAAAAATTAAATTTTTTAATTTTTTTAATTTTGGAAGGTGATAACCTTCAAAAATATAATAATTTTTAATTTTATTTAAATGTTAATATAATATTTAGTTCTAATATTCTTAATAATTATATATAATGTAATCTCAATATAAATAATTTTATTAATAGATATTATAATAATGATCAATAAAAAATTAATAATCTATATTAATAAGAATGATATAAATTAAATATAATTGTAAAAACTAAAATGATTTAAAATCAAAATAAAATATATTCCAAAATAATAAATTTTTGTTTTTAAAATTTTGCCTCTTTTTATAAGAATATATATATTTTTTGATAAATATGAATTATTTAAAATAGATATGGCTCACTAATAATTTTTTTTATAATTAATATTTCTATAAAAATAAACTTATAAATAATTAATATTAATATTTAAAATAATAATATATTGAAATAAAAATTAGATTTCTTAATTATAAAGTAGTATATAGCAGTTTAATGGTTTATGTATTTAAGCATTACGTGCCTTAGAAATTTACTGATTTAACTGTGTATGCATTTAGTAGTTTATAGGTTTTATTTAAAAATTAAAATAACAAAATATTTATTTTTATGTTTTAGGCATTTAGTGGTTTATAGGTTTTATTTAAAGAATAAATTAAAAAAAAATTTGTAATTTTTCCTCATTTTCATAGGGCATAACCTTTGAAAATATAATAATATTTAGCATTTTTTGAAATGTGAATATAATATTTAGTAATAATAATATTATTAATTATATATCATATAAATTCAATATAAACAATTTTACTACTAGATATTATAATAATGATCAAAAATTAAATTAATAAACTATTAATAATAATATAGATATTAATTAAAAAATATTTACAAAACTTAAATTGATTCAAAATTAAAGTAAAATATATGACTTAATAATAATTTTTAATTTTTAAATTTGTACTTATTTTATAAGCATAAATACTTTTATTGATTAAAAATAAATTATTTAAATTATATTTCGCACACTTATAATTTATTTTGTAATAAATATTACTATAGAAATAAACTAATAAATAATTAAAATAATTATTTAGAATTATAATAAATAGAAATAAAAATTAGATTTATTAATTATTAAGTAGTATATAGCAGTTTAATGGTTTATTTATTTACGCATTACGAGGTTTAAAAGTTTGTAATTTAACTGTGTATGCATTTAGTGGTTATAGGTTTTATTTAAAAAATAAATAAACAAAAATTTATTTTTATTATTTTTTGATATTTTCAAATGTTATAACCTTTGAAAATATAATAATTTTTAAATTTTTTTCAAAAGTGAATTCAATATTTAGTTATAATAATCATTATATTTATATTTCATATAAATTCAATATAAATAATTTTATTGATATATATTCTAATAATGATCAAAAATTAAATTAATAATCTATTATTAATAAGATATATATCAATTAAAATATAATTACAAAACCTAAAATGATTCAGAAGGAAATCAAAATATATTACTATATAATAAATTTTTATTTTTAAATTTTTTGTTCTTTTTATAAGTTTATTTATATTTTTTGATGAAAAATAATTTATATAAATTATTTTTATATAACTCATAATTTATATTGTAATTAATATTTATTAAAAATAAACTAATAAATAATTAAATTGAATTTTTTAAATAATAATGGAAAAAAAATATTGAGATTTATTATTTATTATTTATTATTTAGGGTATACCAGTTTAAAAGGATTATCTATTTAGGGTTTTCGAAATTTAGGAGTTATTGATTTAAGTGTTTCGGCATTTAGTAGTTTATAGGATTTATTTAAACAATGAAATAACAGAAAAATTATTTTTGATATATTCTCACATTTTCAAAGGTTATAACATTAGAAAATATAATAATTTTAAATTTTTTTAAAAATGTGAATACAATAATTAGTAATAAGAATCATTATAATTATATATAATATAAACTAAATATAAACAATTTTATTGATAGATATGATATCAATTATCAAAAAATAAATTAATATGCTATTATTAATATGATAGATATAAATTAAAATATAATTGCAAAACATAAAATTATTCAAAATCAAAGAAAAATTTATTACCAAATAATAATTTTTGTTTTTTAGTTTTTGCATCTTTTTATAAGCAAATATTTTTTTTTGATGAAAAATAAATTATTGAAATTATATTTAAGGTTTACTAGTTTAAAGTTTTAAGTGTTTAGGGGCTTTTGTGTTTAGGAGTTTTTAGATTTAAGTGTTTAGGCATTTAGTGGTCTATAAGTTTTATTTAAACATTGATATAAAAAATTTATTTTATTTTTTTTTCTAATTTTTGAAGGTTATAACCTTTGAAAATATAAAAATTTCTAATTTTTTTTCAAATGTAAATATAATATTTATTTATAATAATCTTAATAAATATAAGTCATTTAAATTCAATATAAATAGTCACATTGCTAGATATTATAATAATGATCAATAAATAAATTAATAAACTATTATTAATAAGATAGATATTATTTAAAATATAATTACAAAATCTAAATTTATTAAAAATCAAAGTATATATTACTAAATAATAATTTTTTTTAATATTTTGTTTTTTTATAAGTTTATATTTTTGTTATTAAAAATAAATTTTTTAAATTATATTTGTCTTCCGCATAAATTATTTTGTAATTTATTATTCTATAAAAATAAACTAATAATTAAATAAAATAAATATTTAAAATTATAATGAATACTAATAAAATTGAGATTTAATATTTATTATTTAGGATATACAAGTTTAATGGTTTAATTATTTACGTATTTTGGAGTTTAGTAATTTAAGTGTTTATGCCTTAAGTGATTTTATCTAATTTTTGAATGTTATAACCTTGGAAAATATAATAATTTTTAATTTTTTTTAAAATGTGAATATAATATTTAGTTATAATAATCTTGATAATTATATATAATGTAAAATCAATATAAATAATTTTATTAATAGATATTATAATAATGATCATTAAATAAATTAATAAACTATTATTAATTAGAATGATATAAATTAAAATATAATTGCAAAATCTAAAATTTTCAAAATTAAAATAAAATAAATTACTAAATAATAATATTTTGTTTTAAAAATTTTTCCTCTTTTTATGATCTTATATTTTTTTGAAGAAAAATAAATTATTTATATTATATCTGTCTCACTAATAATTTATTTTGTAATTAATATTTCTATAAAAATAAACTTATAAATAATTAAAATAAATATTTAAAATTATAATGAATACTAATAAAAATGAGATTTATTATTTATTAAGTAGTATATAGATGTTAAAATATTCATGTATTTTGGGGTTTCGGGGTTTATGAGCTTACTAATTTAAGTAAGTAAGCATTTAATTGTCTATAGGTTTTATTTAAAAAATAAAATAACTAACAATTTATTTTTATTATTTTTTCTCATTTTTTAAGATTATAACCTTTGAAAATATAATAATTTTTAAATTTTTTTCAAAAATGAATACAATATTTATTTATAATAATCATAATAATTATATATCATATAAATTCAATATAAACAATTTTATTGATAGATATTCTAATAATTATCAAAAAATAAATTAAAAATCTATTATGAATAAGATTGATATTAATTAAAATATAATAACAAAACCTAAAATGATTCAAAATCAAAGCAAATTATATTACTAAATAATAATTATTTATTTTTAAATTTTTATTCTTTTTATAAGTTTATGGATTTTTTGATTAAAAATAATTTTTATAAATTATATTTTTATTCATAATTTATTTTATAATTAATACATATATAAAAATAAAATACTAAACAATCAAAATGAATTTTTTAAATTATAATGAAAACAAATAAAAATGAAATTTATTAATTATTATTTAGGGTATAATGATTTAAAGGAATATCTATATAGAGGTATCAGGATGTTTTAGTTTAGTGATTTAAAGGCTTAGGCATTTAGTGGTGTAAAAATTTTATTTAAACAATATAATAACAATGAAAATATATTTTTTTTTATTTTTTCACATTTTCAAAAGCTTTAACATTTGAATATATAATAATTTTAAAATTTTTTTCAACAGTGAATACAATATTTAGTTATAATAATCATTATATTTATATATCATATAAATTCAATATAAATATTTTTATTGATAAATATTCTAATAATGATGAAAAAATAACTTAATAATCTATTATTAATAGGATAGATATCAATTAAAATATAATTACAAAACCTAAAATGATTCAGAAGCAATGCAAAATATATTACTATATTATAATTTTTTGTTTTGAAATTTTTTTTTCTTTTAAAAGGTTTATCTATAATTGTTTAATGAAAAATAATTTACATAAATTATATTTGTGCAACTCAAAAATTATTTTGTAATTAATATATATATATAAATAAACAAATAAATACTTAAAATGAATATTTAAAATTATAATTAAAAATAATGAGATTTATAATTTATTATTTAGGGTATACCGGTCTACTTTAAATTTGATCTATCTTACTAATAATTAATTTTGTAAATAATATTTCTATAAAAATAAACTGAAAATTAATTAAAATAAAAATTTAAATTAGACTGAATAAAATAAAAAAGATATTTATGATTTATTATTAATGTATAGTAGTTTAATGGTTTAAGTATCTAGAGGTTTTGTCTTTTAGGAGTTTAGCGATTTAGGTTTTTTGGCACTTAGTGGTTTAATGGTTTTATTTAATCATAAAATAACAAAAAAAAATGTTGTAATTTTTTCTTATATAATGTAAACTCAATATAAATAATTTTATTAATAGATATTAATATAATGATCAATAAATAATTAATAAACTATTATTAAAAAGAATGATATAAATTAAAATTTAAATGCAAAATCTAAAATCATACAAAATCAAAATAAAATATTTTACTAAATAATAAATTTTTGTTTTTAAAATTGTGCCTATTTTTATAAGGTTATAATTTTTTTGATGAAATATAAATTATTTAAATTATATCTATCTCACTAATAATTTATTTTGTAATTAATATTTCTATAAAAAAACTAATAAATAAATAAAATAAAGATTTAATATTATACTGAATAAAAATTAAAATGAGATTTATTATTTATTATTAATGTATACCAGTTTCATGGTTTTGAGATTTAAAATTTTCTGAAATGTGAATACAATATTTAGTTATAATATTATTAATAATCATACATCATATAGATTCAATATAAATATTTTTATTGATAGTTATTATAATAATGATCAAAAATTAAATTAATAAACTATTAATAATAACATAGATATTCAATAAAAAATATTTACAAAACCCAAATTGATTCAAAATTAAAGTAAAATATATAACTGAATAATAATTTATAATTTTTAAATTTTACTTCTTTTATAAGCATATATATATTTTTTGATTAAAAATAAATTATTTAAATTATATTTGTCTTAGTCATAATTTATTTTGTAATAAATATTTCTATAAAAATAAACTAATAAATACTTAAATGAATATTTAAAATTATAATAAATAGAAATAAAATTAGATTTAATAATTATTATGTTTTATATAGTGGTTTAATGGTTTATGTATTTAGGTATTACGGGTTTAAAAGTATACTAATTTAATTGTGTATGCATTTCGTGGTTTATAGGTTTTATTTTAAAAAGAAAATAACAAAAAAATTATTTTTATTATTTTTTGATATTTTCAAAGGTTATAACCTTTGAAAATATAATAATTTTTAAATTTTTTTCAAAAGCGAATTCAATATTTTGTTATAATAATCATTATATTTATATATCATATAAATTCAATATAATCAATTTTAGTGATTAATATTCTAATAATGATCAAAAAATAAAGTAATAATCTATTATTAATAAGATAGATATTAATTAAAATATAATTACAAAACATAAAATGATTCATAAGCAAACCAAAATATATTACTATATAATAATTTTTTGTTTTGTAATTTTTTTTATTTTAAAAAGATTATCTATATTTTTTTTGATTAAAAATAATTTACATAAATTATATTTGTCTAATTCAATTTATTTATTAATTAATATTTATATATAAATAAACAAATAAATAATTAAAATGAATTTTTAAAATTATAATGAAAAAAAATGAGATTTATTATTTATTATTTAGGGTATGCCGGTTTAATTTAAATTATATCTGTCTAACTAATAATTTATTTTGTAATTAATATTTCTATAAAAATAAACTGATAAATAATTAAAAAAAAATTTAAAATTATACTGAATAAAAATTAAAATGAGGTTTATGATTTATTATTATTGTATACCAATTTAATAGTTTAAGTATTTAGAGGTTTTGTCGTATAGGTGTTTAGCTATTCATGTTTTTAGGCATTTAGTGGTTTATAGGTTTTATTTAAACAATAAAATAACAAAAAAATTTGTAATTTTTTATCATTTTCATAGGTTATAACCATTGTAAATATAATAATATTTAAAATTTTTTAAAATGTGAATACAATATTTAGTTATAATAATTTTAATAATGATATATCATATAAATTTAATATAAACAATTTTATTCATAGATATTATAATAACGATAATAAATTAAATTAATAAACTATTAATAATAAAATAGATATTAATTAAAAAATATTTACAAAACCCAAAGTGATTCAAAATTAAAGTAAAAAATATTATTGGATAATAATTTTTAATTTTTAAATTTTTACTTCTTTTATAAGCGTATATATTTTTTTTATTAAATATAAATTATTTAAATTATATTTGTCGCACTCATAATTTATTTTGTAATAAAAATTTATATAAAAATAAACTAATAAATAATTAAAATGAATATTTAAAATTATAATAAATTGAAATAAAAATTAGATTATTTAATTATTAATTAGTATATAGCGGTTTAATGGTTTATGTATTTAGGTATTACAAGCTTAAAAAGTTTACTGATTTAAATTTGTATGCATTTAGTATTTATAGGTTTTATTTAAAACTTAAAATAACAAAATATTTATTTATATTATTTTTTTATATTTTCAAAGGTTATAACCTTTGAAAATATAATAATTTTTAAATTTTTTTCAAATGTGAATTCAATATTTAGTTATAATAATCATTATATTTATATATCATATAAATTCAATATAAACAATATTATTGATAAATATTCTAATAATGATCAAAAAATAAATTAATAATTTATTATTAATAAGATAGATATCAAATAAAATATAATTACAAAACCTATAATGATTCAGAATAAAAGCAATTTATATTACTATATAATAATTTTTTGTTTTTAATTTTTTTTTCTTTTAATAAGTTTATCTATATTTTTTTGATGAAAAATAATTTATATAAATTATATTTGTGTAACTCATAATTTATTTTTTAATTAATATTTATATAAAAATAAACAAATAAATAATTAAAATGAATATTTTAAATTATAATGAAAAAAAAATTAGATTTTTTCTTTATTATTTAGGGTATACCACTATAATTTAAATTAAAACGATCTCACTAATAATTTATTTTGTAATTAATATTTCAATAAAAATAAACTGATAAATAATTAAAATAAAAATTTAAAATTATACTAAATAAAAATTAAAATGAGATTTATGAATTATTATTAATGTATACCAGTTTAATATTTTAAGTATTTAGAGGTTTTGTCAGTTTAGGACTTGAGTGATTTATGTTTTTAGGCATTTAGTGGTTTATAGGTTTTGTTTAAACAATAAAATAACAAAAATATTATTTTTGATATTTTTTCACATTTTCAAAGTTATAACCTTTGACAATATAATAATTTTAAAATTTTTTAAAAATGTGAATACAATATTTAGTAATAATAATCATTATAATTATATATAATATAAACTAAATATAAACAATTTTATTCATAGATATGATATCAATTATCAAAAAATAAATTAATATGTTATTATTATTATGATGGATATAAATTAAAATATAAATTCAAAACCTAAAATTATTCAAAATCCAAGTAAAATTTATTACTAAATAATAATTTTTGTTTTTTAGTTTTTGCTTCTTTTTATAAGCATATATATTTTTTTGATGAAAAATAAATTATTTAAATTATATTTGTATCACTCATAATTTATTTTGTAATTAATATTTTAAAAAATTATTTAAATTATATTTAAGGTTTATCGGTTTAAAGATTTAATTATTTAGGAGCTTTTGTGTTTATGAGTTTAGATGTTTAAGTGTTTAGGTTTTTAGTGGTTTATATGTTTTATTTAAACAATGATATAGCAAAAAATTTATTTATATTATTTTTTCTAATTTTTGAAGATTATATCCTTTGAAAATATAATAATTTTTAAATTTTTTTCAAATGTAAATATAATATTTATTTATAATAATCTTCATAATTATAATTCATTTAAATTCAATATAAATAATTATATTTCTAGATATTATAATTATTATCAAAAATAAATTAATAAATTATTATTAAATTAGTTATTATTTAAAAAGTATTTGCAAAATCTAAATTTATTCAAATCAAAGTAAAATATATTACTAAATAATAATTTTTTAATATTTTGCTTTTTTTATTAGTTTATATTTTTGTTATTAATAATAAATTATTTAAATTATATTTGTTTTACTCATAATTTATTTTGTAATTCATAATTCTATAATAATAAACTACTAAATAATTAAAATGAATATTTAACATTATAATGAATACAAATAAAATTCAGATTTATTATTTATTATTCAAGATATACCGGTTTAAAGGTTTAAGTATTTAGGTGTTTTGTGATTTAGGAGATTAGTGATTTAATTGTTTAGACCTTTAGTGATTTATAGTTTTTTTTAAAGAATGAAAAAACTAAAAATTTAATTTTTTGATTTTTTTTTATTTTTGAAGGTTGTAACCTTTGAAAATATAATAATTTTAATTTTTTTTAAATGTGAATATAATATTTAGTTATAATAATCTTAATAATTATATATAATGTAAACTCAATATAAATAATTTATTGATAGAATATATAATAATGATCAATAAATAAATTAATAAACTTGTATTTATAAGAATGATATAAATTAAAATATAATTGTAAAATCTAAAATGATTCAAAATCAAAATAAGATATATTATTAAATAATAATTTTTTATTTTTAAAATTGTGCCTCTTTTTATAAGCATTTTTTTTGATGAAAAATAAATTATTTAAATTATATATGTCGCACTAATAATTTATTTTGTAATTAATATTTCTATAATAATAAACTGATAAATAATTAAAATGAATATTTAAAATTATAATGAATACGAATAAAATTGAGATTTATTATTTATTATTTAAACTATACTAATTTAATATTTTAAGTATTTATGGGCTTCGGGATTTAGGAGTTTAGTCATTTTAGTATTTAGTCATTTAGTAGTTTATAGGTTTTATATAAAAAATAAAATAACAAAAAATTTATTTTTGTTATTTTTTATCATTTTTGAAGGTTATAACCTTTGAAAATATAATAATTTTTAATTTTTTTTTTGAAAAGTGAATAAAATATGAAGTTATAATAATCATAATAATTATATATCATATAAATTCAATATAAACTATTTTATTTATATTTTTATAATAATGTTCATAAAAAAGTAATAACCAATTATTAAAAAGATATTTATTGTTTAAAATATATTTTCAAAACCTAAAATGACTCAAAATCAAAGTGTATTATTTTACTAAAAATAAATTTTAAATTTTTTAAATTTTTGTATCCATTTATAAGCCAATATATTTTTTGATGAAAAATAAATTATTTAAATTATATTTGTCTCACTAATAATTTATTTTTTAATTTATATTTCTATAAAATTAAACTAATAAATAATTAAAATGTATATTTAAAATTATAATGGATACTAATAAAAATGAGATTTATGATTTATTATTTAGGGCATAACTATTTAATTGTTTAAGTTTTTTGTGGTTTTGGGGTTAAGGAAGTTTATTGATTTATTTGTTTGCACATTTTCGTGTTTATAGGTTTTATTTTATCAATGAAATAACAAAAAATTTATTTTTATGAATTTTCGTGATTTTTAAAGGTTATAACCTTTAAAAATATAATAATTTTTTAATAGTTCTAAAATATGAATACAATACTTAGTTATAATAATCTTAATATATATATTTGTTGTAGATTCAATATAAAAAAATGTATTAATATATATTATAATAATGATCAAAAAATAAATTAATAAACTATTATTAATAAGATAGATATTAATTAAAATATATTTGCACAACCTAAAATAATTCAAAATCAAAGTAAATTATATTACTAAATAAAATTATAAATTTTTGAAATTTTGTTTATTTTTATAAGCTTATTTTTTTTTATTAAAATAATTTATTTAAATTATATCTGTCTCACTCATTATTTATTTTGTAATTAATATTTCTATAAAAATAAACTAAAAAATAATTAAAATGAATATTTAAAATTATAATGAATACAAATAAAAATGAGATTTATTATTTATTATTTAGGTTATATAGGTTTAATGGTTTATGTATTTAGGGGGTTTTGGGGTTTAGGAGTCTAGAGATTTAAATGTTTAGTCATTTAGTGGTTTATAAGTTTTATTTAAATAATAAAATAATAAAAAATTATTTTTGTGATTTTTTATCATTTTTGAAGGTTATAACCTTTAAAAATATAATAATTTTTAAATTTTTTTCAAATATAAATATAATATTTAGTTATAATAACTTAATAATTATAAAACATTTTAATTGAATATAAGTAATTTTATTATTCGATCTTATAAAAAAGATCGAATAATAAATTAATAAACTATTGTTAATAAGATTGATCACAATAAAAATATAATTGCAAAACCTATATATAATGATTCAAAATTAAAGTAAAATATATTAGTAAATAATATTGTTTTATTTTTAAAATTTTACTTCTTTATATAAGCTTTTTTTTGATTAAAAATAAATTATTAAAATTATATTTGTCTCACTCATTAATTATATTGTGATTGATATTTCTATAAAAAATAAACTAATAAATAATAAAAATGAATATTTAAAATTATAATGAATACAAATAAAAATGAGATTTATGATTTTTTATATATGGTATACCGGTTTAATGGTTTGATTATTTAGTGGTTTATAGGTTTTATTTATATAATAAAAATTTAAAATTATATTTTTGATTTTTTTCTGATTTTCAAAGGTTATAACCTTTGAAAATAAAATAATTTTTAAAATTTTTTGAAATGTGAATACCATGTATAATTAAATTAATCTTACTAATTATATATCATATAAATTCAATATAAATAAATTTAATGATAGATATTATAATAATGATCAAAAATTAAATTAATAAATTATTATTAATAATATTAATATTAATTAAAATATATTTACATCACACAAAATGTTTCAAAATCAAATCAAAATATATTACTAAATAATAATATTTAATTTTTATAATTTTTCTTCTTTTTATAAGCTTATATTTTTTAAAAAAAATAAATTATTTAAATAATATTTGTCTCACTCGAAATTTATTTTGTAATTAATTTTTCTAAAAAATCAAACTATAAATAATTAAATTTAATATTTAAAATTATAATAAATAGAAATAAAAATAATATTTATTATTTATTAAGTAGTATATAGCTGTTAAAAGGTTTATGTATTTAGGGCTTTCGGGATTTATGAGCCTACTGATTTAAGTAAGTAAGCATTTAATGATCTATAGGTTTTATTTAAAAAATGAAATAACAAAATTTTATTTTTATTTTTTCACATTTTCAAAGTTTATAACCTTTGAAAATATAATAATTTAAAAAAAATTTTCAAAAGTGAATACAATATTTAGTTATAATAATCATTAAATTTATATATCATATAAATTCAATATAAACATTTTTATTGATAAATATTCTAATAATGATAAAAAAATAAATTAATAATCTATTATTAATAAGATAGATATCAATTAAAATATATTTACAAAACCTAAAATGATTCAGAAGCAAAGCAAAATATCTTACTATATAATAATTTTTTGTTTTGAGATTTTTTTTTCTTTTAAAAAGTTTATCTATATTATTTTGATGAAAAATAATTTATATAAATTATTTTTGTGTAACTCATAATTTATTTTGTAATTAATATTTATATAAAAATAAATAAATAAATAATTAAATTTGAATATTTAAAATTAAAATAGAAAAAAAATGAGATTAATTCTTTAATATATAGGATATACCGGTTTAATTAAAATTAGATTAGTCTCACTAATAATTTATTTTGTAATTAATATTTCTATAAAAATAAACAGATAATTAATTAAAATAAAAATTAAAATTATACTGAATAATTAAAATAATTTATTTTGTTCCTCTCTCAACTCTAGAATGATTGCTAAAGCTCTAACCAAAATAATAGGAGATTTTACTTTATCTCTATTATGTCTCATCATATTTGATGTTGAATCACTGGGCTATCAAAGGTAATTTGACTCATGTATGCTAACAGACTAAACCAAAGTTGTACCCCTGTGTGTTGAAATAGCTAGTTGTTGAGGATGCTATTTATATTGATTATTGTAATTTCTTCTAAAATATCTCTCATGCACACACTCAAAGCAATTTTTTTTAAAATATAGTTCACCTCTAAAAAAATAACGACCTTGTAGCCTATTAGAACAAACTAGCCGAAGGGTGGTTTGAGTAGGTAAAGAAGTATGTGCACTCTTTCAATCAAGAATCAAAAAATTTATTTTATTGGCATGTCTAAGCCTTTTTTTTATATCCTCGTGGATATGAAAAGTTTCATATCTTTGTTTTTCTATTAAATGAGTTATGTATACAAGCTCACAATACCCAAAAAGGTGTAAATTGGCATGTCTAAGCCTTTTTTTATATCCTCATGGATGTGAAAAGTATCAAATCTTTTTTTTATATTAAATGAGTTATGTATACAAGCTCATAATACCCAAAATGGTGAAAATGAATCATATTCAAATGTATAAAATGTTTTAATCATTGCTCAAAATATTAGTCTTGCAAATTGACACTTGAGGTCACAAATCAAAGGAAAAAGCCATAGTGATATTTCCAATCCCAAGAATTTTAGCTATAGAAAGTTATAAAGAGTAGTAATCGAGCTTTAATTATATCTAGGGTCATGACATGTGCCCTTGAGGAATGTCCAAAGTTACAATCATTCATAGAGCAATGACTTTGCAATATAAAGATAAAATGCACAAGCTATGGTCATATCAAATACTGTGACCCAGTATTATAGTGATTAAATATGTATTCATGATCATCCTTAGTGCCATAACAATATGTTCAACAGAGAGACACAAGTTATGGCATATTCTCATCGATATGATTTTGTGTTCTAGAGACAAAATATACAATCATGACCATTGCTAATGCTAGAATAATCTAAAGCAAGAAAGAGATTGAATCCATAACTCACCCCTTGAGTCATGACTTTGTGTTACATATACAAAAAGATAAATCTGTGACATTCCTAAATGTAGTGAATTTCAATTTCAATTTAACTCTTAGTCATTTGATTATAAAAGTTAAAAACATGAGATTTAGGATTTATGGTTTTTGAATTAGGGTTATAGTTTATCGTTTAAAGTTTAGCATTTAAAGTTTAGTGTTTATGCTTTTTTATTGTTTTATTTTTGGAAAATACACACTTTATTTATCATTTAGGCACACGACTTACTAGAGACTAAAAAGCTGACTAATTTAGGCCAGTCCACCAAATCCTATGCACCTTAATGATTCTATGCATAAAATACATAAAAAAACCCAAAGCCTAATAATTCCAAGCATACGAATACAACTAAAATCACCTGGCTTTGTCGGACTTTAGAGTTGGCATTGAGTCATTATGCACACTGCGTCCTTTCCATTCGGATTTGTCCAAGCCTTTTGGAGGAACCTGAATGATGCACCATATTAAAACTATGCAAATATAAGATTGTGCATGTGTGTGACAAGCAGCATCAAGCTTTTGCCTATGTCATTGCTATGCAATGGAATACATGTAAACCTGAATACCCATAAATCCACAAGTCCATATCCACGGCACTTTGTCAATTCATTCTCACCTCTGAATTCCACATTCTTTTGCTCCAATGATCCTCAAAAGAGTATCTCTTGGGTTAGAATCCTTCCTCCTCGAGCTCCAAGAAGTGGCTGTATGTTGCACCGACAAAATATCAAAAAATATCCATGCATCGGTGTGCATGTGTGAAGAGGTCCATCTCATAGTCTAATTATCTACTCCTACAACCAAGCTAGAATACAAGTAAAATTAAAAAATCCTATAAAGATGGGTCTTCTGCTCTTGGGAGTGTAGCATCGCCTAATGTGTATTTACAAAATGCATTAGTGGTCCCCACTTATAGATACTCATGGGTCCAGTTGCCCTCATTGCATGCTACATAGAGAACAGACAAGATTCTGTGTGTGAGTATGTGATGATCTGTCTCTACAAGTACATGGTGC
Organism: Sapria himalayana; assembly: GCA_029783825.1. Taxonomy (NCBI): domain Eukaryota; kingdom Viridiplantae; phylum Streptophyta; class Magnoliopsida; order Malpighiales; family Rafflesiaceae; genus Sapria; species Sapria himalayana. The sequence continues at coordinate 86,834 of JAREIK010002990.1, forward strand.
ATACAAAGTCCAAAATACAAATAACTCAAACATTTTAATTATTTATTAGTTTATTTTTTAGAGAAATATCAATCACAAAATAAATAATGAGTGAGACAAATAAAATTTTAATAATTTATATTTAATCAAAAAATTAAGCTTATATAAAGAAGAAAAATTTAAAAATAAAAAATTATTATTTAGTAATATATTTTACTTTGATTTTGAATCATTATATATAGGTTTTGCAATAATATTTTAATTGCGATCAATCTTATTAATAATAGTTTATTAATTTATTATTTGATCATTTTTATAATATCGAACAATAAAATTACTTATATTCAATTAAGATGTTTTATAATTATTAAGTTATTATAACTAAATATTATATTTACATTTGAAAAAAAATTAAAAATTATTATATTTTCAAAGGTTATAACCTTCAAAAATGATAAAAAATCACAAAAATAATTTTTTTATTATTTTATTATTTAAATACAACTTATATACCACTTAATGACTAAACATTTAAATCTCTAGACTCCTAAACTCCAAAACCCCCTTAAATACTTAAACCATTAAACCTATATAACCTAAATAATAAATAATAAATCTCATTTTTATTTGTATTTATTATATTTTTAAATATTCATTATAATTATTTTTTAGTTTATTTTTATAGAAATATTAATTACAAATTAAATAATGAGTGAGAAGATATAATTTAAATAAATTATTTTTAATGAAAAAAAATATAAGCTTATTAAAATAAACAAAATTTCAAAAATTTATAATTTTATTAAGTAATATAATTTACTTTGATTTTGAATTATTTTTGGTTCTGCAAATATATTTTAATTAATATCTATCTTATTAATAATAGTTTATTAATTTATTTTTTGATTATTATTATAATATATATTAATACAATTTTTTATATTGAAACTATAACAAATATACTTATTAAGATTATTATAACAAAGTATTGTATTCATATTTTAGAACTATTAAAAAATTAATATATTTTCAAAGGTCTTAACATTTGAAAATCACAAAAATTCATAAAAATAAATTTTTTGTTATATCATTCATTAAATAAAACCAATAAACACTAAAATGTGTAAACATATAAATCAATAAACTCCTTAACCCCAAAACCACAAAAAACTTAAATAATTAAATAGTTATTCCCTAAATAATAAATAATAAATCTCATTTTTTTAGTATTCATTATAATTTTAAATATACATTTTAATTATTTATTAGTTTAATTTTATAGAAATATAAATTAAAAAATAAATTATTAGTTAGACAAATATAATTTAAATAATTTATTTTTCATCAAAAAATATATTGGCTTATAAATGGATACAAAAATTTAAAAATTTAAAATTAATATTTAGTAAAATATTTCACTTTGATTTTGAGTCATTTTAGGTTTTGCAAATATATTTTAAACAATATTTATCCTATTAATAATTGGTTATTACTTTTTTATGAACATTATTATAATAAATATCAATAAAATAGTTTATATTGAATTTATATTATATATAATTATTATGATTATTATAACTTCATATTGTATTCACTTGTCAAAAAAAAGTTAAAAATTATTATATTTTCAAAGGTTAAACCTTCAAAAATGAGAAAAAAAAACAAAAATAAATTTTTTGTTATTTTATTTTTTTTATAAAACCTATTAACCACTAAATGACTAAATACTAAAATGACTAAACTCCTAAACCCCGAAGCCCAGAAATACTTAAAACATTAAATTAGTATAGTCTAAATAATAAATCATAAATCTCAGTTTTATTAGTATTCAATATAATTTTAAATATTCATTTTAATTATTTATTCAGTTTATTTTTATAGAAATATTAATTACAAAATATATTATTAGTGCGAAATAAATAATTAAAATAATATATTTTTCATCAAAAAAAATGCTCATAAAAAGAGGCAAAATTTTAAAAATAAAAAATTATTATTTAATAATATATCTTATTTTGATTTTGAATTATTTTAGATTTTACAATTATATCTTAATTTATATCATTCTAATAAATACAAGTTTATTAATTTATTTATTGATCATTATTATAATATCTATCAATAAAATTATTTATATTGAGTTTACATTATATATAATTATTATGATTATTATAACTAAATATTATATTCACATTTTAAAAAAATTAACAATTATTATATTTTCAAAGGTTAGAACCTTCAAAAATTAAAAAAAATAAAAAATTAAATTTTGTGTTTTTTCATTCTTAAAAAATAACTATAAATCAATAAAGGTCTAAACAATTAATTCACTAAACTCCTAAACCACAAAACACCTAAATACTTAAACCATTAAACCGGTATATCCTGAATAATAAATAATAAATCTCAATTTTATTTGTATTCATTATAATTTTAAATATTCATTTTAATTATTTAGTAGTTTATTATTATAGAATTATAAATTACGAAATAAATTATGAGTAAGACAAATATAATTTAAATAATTTATTTTTAATAACAAAATATAAAGTTATAAAAAAACAAAACATTAAAAAAATTATTATTTAGTAATATATTTTACTTTGATTTGAATAAATTTAGATTTTGCAAATACTTTTTAAATTATAACTATTTTATTAATTTTTTTGATCATAATTATAATATCTAACAATATAATTATTTATATTGAATTTAATTGAATTATAATTATGAAGATTATTATTTATAAATATTATATTTACATTTGAAAAAAATTTAAAAATTATTATATTTTCAAAGGATATAATCTCCACAAATTAGAGAAAATAATATAAATAATTTTTTTGCTATATCAGTGTTTAAATAAAACTTATAAACCACTAAATGCCTAAACACTTAAACATCTAAACTCCTAAACCCAAAAGCCCCTAAATACTTAAACGTTTAAACTCATAAACCTTAAATATAATTTAAATAATTTATTAAAATATTAATTACAAAATAAATTATTAGTGATACAAATATAATTTAAATAACTTATTTTTCATCAAACAAATATATAAGCTTATAAAAAGAAGCAAAAACTAAAAAAACAAAAATTATTATTTAGTAATAAAATTTTACTTGGATTTTGAATAATTTTAGGTTTTGCATTTATATTTTAATTTATATCCATCATAATAATAATAACATATTAATTTATTTTTTGATAATTAATATCATATCTATAAATAAAATTGTTTATATTTAGTTTATATTATATATAATTATAATGATTATTATTACTAAATATTGTATTCACATTTTTAAAAAATTTTAAAATTTTTATATTGTCAAAGGTTATAACCTTTGAAAATGTGAAAAAATATCAAAAATAATTATTTTGTAATTTCATTTTTTAAACAAAACCTATAAACCACTAAATGCCTAAAAACATAAATCGCTAATGTCCTAAATGACAAAACCTCTAAATACTTAAAATATTAAACTGGTATACATTAATAATAATTCATAAATAATATTTTAATTTTTATTCAGTATAATTTTAAATTTTTATTTTAATTATTTATCAGTTTGTTTTTATTGAAATATTAATTACAAAATAAATTATTAGTGAGACATATATAATTTAAATTAAATTGGTATACCCTAAATAATAAAGAATAAATCTCATTTTTTTAATTATAATTTTAAATATTCATTTTAATTATCTATTTGTTTATTTTTATATAATATTAATTAAAAAATAAATTATGAGTTAGACAAAATATAATTTATATAAATTATTTTTCATGAAAAAAATATAGATAAACTTATTAAAAGAAAAAAAAATTAAAAACAAATTATTATTATATAGTAATATAATTTGCTTTGCTTCTGAAGCATTATAGGTTTTGTAATTATATTTTAATTGATATCTATCTTATTAATAATAGATTATTAATTTATTTTTTGATCATTATTAGAATATTTATCAATAATCTTGTTTATATTGAATTTATATGATATATAAATATAATGATTATATAACTAAATATTGAATTCACATTTGAAAAAAATTTAAAAATTATTATATTTTCAAAGGTTATAACCTTTGAAAATATAAAAAAATAATAAAAATAAATATTTTGTCATTTTAATTTTTAAATAACCTATAAACCACTAAATGCATACACAGTTAAATCAGTAAACTCCTAAAGCCCGTAATGCCTAAATACATAAACCATTAAACCACTATAGACTACTTAATAATTAAGAAATATAATTTTTATTTCAATTTATTATAATTTTAAATATTCATTTTAATTATTTATTAGTTTATTTATATATAAATTTTTATTACAAAATAAATTGTCAGTGCGACCAATATAATTTAAATAATTTATTTTTAATAAAAAAAATATACTCTTATAAAAGAAGTAAAAATTTAAAAATTAAAAATTATTATCCAATAATATTTTTTACTTTAATTTTGCATCAATTTGGGTTTTGTAAATATGTTTTAATTAATATCTATCTTATTATTAAGTGTTTATTAATTTAATTTTTGATCATTATTATAATATCTATCAATAAAATTGTTTATATTGAATTAATATGATATATAATTATTAAAATTATTATAACTAAATATTGTATCCACATTTCAAAAAATTTTAAATATTATTATATTTTGAAAGTTTATAACCTATGAAAATGACAAAAAATTAAATTTTTTTTTGTTATTTTGTTGTTTAAATAAAACCTATAAACCACAAAATGCCTAAAAACATTAATCGCTAAACACCTATACGACAAAACCTCTAAATACTTAAACTATTAAATTGGTATACATTAATAATAAATCATAAATCTCATTTTAATTTTTATTCAGTATAATTTTAAATTTTTATTTTAATTATTTATCAGTTTATTTATATAGAAATATTAATTACAAAAAAAATTATTAGTGAGACAGATATAATTTAAATTAGACCGGTATACCCTAAATAATAAAGAATAAATCTCATTTTTTTATTATAATTATAAATATTCATTTTAATTATTTATTTGTTTATTTTTGTATAAATATTAATTAAAAAATAAATTATGAGTTAGACAAATATAATTTATGTAAATTATTTTTAATTAAAAAATATAGATATACTTTTTAAAATAATAAAAAATTACAAAACAAAAAATTATTGTATAGTAATATATTTTGGTTTGCTTATGAATCATTTATTGTTTTGTAATTATATTTTAATTGATATCTATCTTATTAATAATAGATTATTAATATATTTTTTGATCATTATTAGAATATTTATCACTAAAATTGTTTATATTGAATTTATATGATATATAGATATAATGATTATTATAACTAAATATTAAATTCGCTTTTAAAAAAAATTTAAAAATTATTATATTTTCAAAGGTAATAACCTTTGAAAATATCAAAAAATAATAAAAATAAATTTTTTGTTATTTTATTTTTTAAATAAAACCTATAAACAACTAAATGCATACACAATTAAATCAGTATACTCCTAAACCCCGTAATACCTAAATACATAAACCATTAAACCACTATATAGTACATAATAATTAATAAATCTAATTTTTATTTCTATTTATTATAATTTTAAATATTCATTTAATTATTTATTAGTTTATTTTTATAGAAATATTTATTACAAAATAAATTATGTGTAAGACAAATATAATTTAAATAATATACTTTTAAGAACAAAAAATATAAACATATAAAAAGAAGCAATACATCAAAAACATTATTATTTAGTAATTTATAATACTTTGATTTTGAATAAATTTAGGTTTTGCAAATATATTTTAAATGATATCTAACTTATTTATTATAGTTTATTAATTTATTTTTTGATCATTAATATAATATCTATCAATATAATTGTTTATATTGACTTTACATGATATATAATTATTAATATTATCATAACTAAATATAGTATTCACATTTTAAAAAAAATTTAAAAATTGTTATATTTTCAAATGATATAACCTTAAAAAATCAGAAAAAATAACAAAAATAAATTTTTTGTTATATCATTGTTTAAATAAAACTTATAAACCATTAAATACGTAAACACATAACTCTCTAAACTCTTAAACCCCGAAGCCCCTAAATACATAAACCTTTAAACTCGTAAACCTTAAATATAATTTAAATAATTTAGTGAAATATTAATTACAAAATAAATTATGAGTGATGCAAATATAATTTAAATAATTTATTTTTTATCAAAAAATATATAATCTTATTAAATGAGGCAAAAACTAAAAAAAAGTATTATTTAGTAATAAATTTACTTTGATTTTGAATCATATTAGTTTTTGTAATTAAATTTTAATTTATATCTATCATATTAATAATAGTTTATTAATTTATTTTTTGATAATTGATATAATATCTATCAATAAAATTGTTTATATTTAGTTTATATTATATATTGTTATAATAATTATTATTACTAAATACTGTATTCACATTTTTAAAAAAATTTGAAAATTATTATATTTTCAAAGGTTATAATCTTTGAAAATTTGAAAAAATATCAAAGATACTTTATTTGCTATTTCATTGTTTAAATAAAACCTATAAACCACTAAATGCCTAAATACTTAAATGAATAACTTCTAAATCTCGAAAACCCTAAATAGATAATTTTTTTAATCAGATATATCCTAAATAATAAACAATAAATCTCATTTTTATTTTTTTCATTATAATTTAAAATTTTCATTTTAATTATTTATTTGTTTATTTTTAAATAAATATTAATTACAAAATAAATTATGAGTTAGACAATTATAATTTATATAAATTATTTTACATAAAAAAATATAGATAAACTTATTAAAAGAAAAAAAAATTAAAAACAAAAAATTATTATATAATAATATAATTTGCTTTGCTTCTAAATCCTTTTTGGTTTGTAATTATATTTTAATTGATATCTATCATATTAATAATAGATTATTAATTTATTTTTTGATCATTATTAGAATATTTATCAATATAATTGTTTATATTGAATTTATATGATATTTAAATATAATGATTATTATAACTAAATATTGAATTCACTCTGAAAAAAAATTTAAAATTATTATATTTTCAACGTTTATAACCTTTGAAAATGTGAAAAAATAAAAAAAATATTTTTTTTTATATTTCATTATTTAAATAAAACCTATAAACCACTAAATGCCTAAACACTTAATTCAATAACTCCTAAATCTCTAAAACCCTAAATAATAAATAATAATTTTTTTGAACAGGTAACCCTAAATAATAAATAATAAATCTCAATATTATTTTTTTCATACTAATTCTAAATATTCATTTTAATTATTTATTTGTTTATTGTTATATAAATATTAATTACAAAATAAATGACGAGTTAGACAAATATAATTTATATAAATTATTTTTCATCGAAAAATATAGATAAAATTATAAAAAGAATAAAAAATTTTAAAACAAAAATTTATTATATAGCAATATATTTTGCTCTGCTTCTGAATCATTTAGATTTTGTTATTTTATTTTAATTGGTATTTATCTTATTAATAATTGTTTATTAATTTATTTTTTGATCATTATTTGAATATTTATCAATAAAATTGTTTATATTGAATTTATATGATATATAAATATAATGATTATTATAACTAAATATTGAATTAACTTTTAAAAAAAATTTAAAAATTATTATATTTTGAAGGTTATAACCTCTGGAAATATGAAAAAATAATAAAAATAAATTTTATGTTATTTTATTTTTTAAATAAAACATATAAACCACTAAATGCATCCACAGTTATATCAGTAAACTCCTAAACCCCGTAATGCATAAATACAAAAACCATTAAACCGATATATACTACTTAATAAATCGAATTTATATTTCAATTTATTATTATTTTAAATATTCATTTTAATTATTTATTAGTTTATTTTTATAGAAATTTTTATTAGAAAATAAATTATGAGTGCGACACATATAATTTAAATAATTTATTATTAATCAAAAAATATATATACGCTTATAAAAGAAGTAAAAATTTAAAAATTAAAAATTATTATCCAGCAATATATTTTACTTTAATTTTGAATCAATTAGGGTTTTTAAAATATTTTTTAATTGATATCTATCTTATTATTAATAGTTTATTAATTTAATTTTTTATCATTATTATAATATCTATCAATAAATTTATTTATATTGAATTTATATCTTATATAATTATTAATATTATTATAACTAAATATTATATTCACATTTCAAAAAATTTTAAATATCAATTTATTTTTAATGGTTATAACCTTTGAAAATCAGAAAAAATCTAAAAATTTTTTTTTTATTTTTATTATATAAATAAAACCTATAAACCACTAAATACCTAAAAACATAAATTGATAAACTCCTAAATGACAAAACTCCTAAATAATAAAACTATTAAACATGTATACCACATATAATAAATCATAAATCTCATTTTAATTTGTATTCATTATAATTTTAAATATTCATTTTAATTATTTATTAGTTTATATTTTATATAAATATTAATTACAAAATAAATAATGAATTAGACATATATAATTTTAATAATTTATTTTTAATCAAAAAAAAATATAAGCTTATAAAAAGAAGTACAAATTTAAAAACAAAAAAAGTATTATTTAGTAATATATTTTACTTTGATTTTGAATCATTATATATAGGTTTTGCAATTATATTTTAATTGCTATCAATCTTATTAATAAAATTTTATTAATTTATTTTTTGATCATTTTTATAATATATAACAATAAAATTAATTATATTCAATTTAAATGTCTTATAATTATTAAGATTATTTTATTATTTAAATAAAACTTATTAACCACTAAATGACTAAACATTTAAATCTATAGACTCCTAAACCCCAAAACCCCCTAAATATTTAAACCATTAAACATATATAACCTAAATAATAAATAATAAATCTAATTTTTATTAATATTCATTATAATTTTAAATATTCACTTTAATTATTTATCAGTTTATTTTTATAGAAATATTAATTACAATATAAATTATTAGTGCGACATATAGTTTAAATATTTTATTTTTCATAAAAAAATGCTTATAAAAAATTGAAATTTTTAAAAATAAATAATTATTATTTAGTAATATAGATTATTTTGATTTTGAATCAATTTAGATTATACAATTATATTTTAATTTATATCATTCTTATAAATACTCATTTATTAATTTATCTATTGATCATTATTATAATATTTATCAATAAAATTATTCATATTGAGTTTATATTATATATAATTATTAAGATTATTATAACTAAATATTATTTTCACATTTAAAAAAAATTAAAAATAATTATATTTTCATAGGTTACAACCTTCAAACATTAAAAAAAATAAAAAAATTAAATTTTTTGTTTTTTCATTCTTTAAATAAAAACTATAAATCACTAAAGGTCTAAACAATTAAATCACTAAACTCCTAAACCACAAAACACCTAAATACCTAAACTATTAAATCAATATATCCTGAATAATAAATAATCAATCTCAATTTTATTTGTATTCATTTTAATTTTAAATATTCATTTTAATTATTTATTAGTTTATTATTATAGAATTATAAATTACAAAATAAATTATGAAAAAGACAAATATAATTTAAATAATTTATTTTTAATAACAAAAATAAAAACTTATAAAAATAGCAAAACATTAATAAAATTAGAATTTAGTAATATATTTTACTTTGATTTGAATAAATTTAGATTTTACAAATACTTTTTAAATAATATCTAATTTATTAATAATAGTTTATTAATTTATTTTTTGATCATTATTATAATATCTAGCAAAGTAATTATTTATATTGAATTTAAATGACATATATTTTTGAAGATTATTATAAATAAATATTATATTTACATTTGAAAAAAATTTAAAAATTATTATATTTTCAAATGTTATAACCTTTGAAAATGTGAAAAAATATCAAAAAATAACTTTTTTGTTATTTCATTGTTTAAATAAAAGCTATAAACCACTAAATGCCTAAAAACATAAATTACTAAATTTTTAAACGACAAAACCTTTAAATACTTAAACTATTAAATTGTTATACCTTAATAATAATTCATTGATCTCATTTTAATTTTTATTCAGTATAATTTTAAATTTTTATTTAAATTATTTAACAGTTTTTTTAAAAATATTAATTACAAAATAAATTTTAGTAAGACATATAAAATTTAAATTAAACCGGTATATACTAAATAATAAAGAATAAATATCATTTTTTTCATTATAATTTTAAATATTCATTTTAATATTTATTTGTTTATTTAATATAAATATTAATTACAAAATAAATTATGAGTTAGACAAATATAATTTATATAAATTATTTTTCATCAAAAAAATATACATAAACTTTAAAAAAGAAAAAAAATTCAAAACAAAAAATTATTATATAGTAATATATTTTGCTTTGTTTCTGAATCATTTTAGGTTTTGTAATTATATTTAAATTGATATTTATCATATTAATAATGAATTATTATTTTATTTTTTGATAATTATTAGAATATCTATCAATAAAATTATTTATATTGAATTTATATGAAATATAAATATAATTATTATTATAACTAAATATTAAATTCACTTTTGAATAAAAATTAAAAATTATTATATTTTCAAAGGTTATAACCTTTGAAAATATCAAAAAATAATAAATTTTTTTTTGTTATTTTATTTTTTAAATAAAACCTATAAACCACTAAATGAATACACAATTAAATCAGTATACTCCTAAACCCCATAATACCTAAATACATAAACCATTAAACCACTATATAGTACATAATAATTAATAAATCTAATTTTTATTTTTATTTATTATAATTTTAAATATTCATTTAATTATTTATTAGTTTATTTTTATAGAAATATTTATTACAAAATAAATTATAAGTAAGACAAATATAATTTAAATAATATACTTTTAAGAACAAAAAATATAAACTTATAAAAAGAAGCAATACATCAAAAACATTATTATATAGTAATTTATTTTACTTTGATTTTGAATAAAGTTAGGTTTTGCAAATATATTTTAAATAATATCTATCCTATTTATAAAAGTTTATTAATTTATTTTTTGATCATTAATATAATATCTATCAATATAATTGTTTATATTGAATTTATATGATATATAATTTTTAATATTATCAAAACTAAATATAGTATTCTCATTTAAAAAAAATTAAAAAATTGTTATATAATCAAAGGTTATAACCTTAAAAAATGTGAAAAAATAACAAAAAATAAATTTTTTGTTATATCATTGTTTAAATATAACTTATAAACCATTAAATACCTAAAGACCTAAATCTCTAAACTTTTAAACCCCAAAGCCCCTAAATACTTAAACCTTTAAACTCGTAAACCTTAAATATAATTTAAATAATTTATTGAAATATTAATTACAAAATAAATTATGAGTGCTATAAATATAATTTAATTTATTTATTTTTTATCAAAAAATATATAATATTATAAAATTAGGCAAAAACTAAGAAATAAAAAGTATTATTTAGTAATAAATTTACTTTGATTTTTAATAATTTTAGTTTTTGTAATTAAATTTTAATTTATATCTATCATATTAATAATAGTTTATTAATTTATTTTTTGATAATTGATATAATATCTATCAATAAAATTGTTTATATTTAGTTTATATTATATATTGTTATATTAATTATTATTACTAAATATTGTATACACATTTTTAAAAAAATTAAAATTATTATATTTTCAAAGGTAATAATCTTTGAAAATTTGAAAAAATATCAAAAATAATGTATTTGTTATTTCATTGTTTAAATAAAACCTATAAACCACTAAATGCCTAAATACTTAAATGAATAACTTCTAAATCTCGAAAACCCTAAATAGATTATTTTTTTAATCAGATATACCCTAAATAATAAATAATAAATCTCAATATTATTTTTTTCATTATAATTTTAAATATTCATTTTAATTATTTATTTGTTTATTTTTATATAAATATTAATTACAAAATAAATTATGAGTTATACAAATATAGTTTATATAAATTATTTTTCATCAAAAAATATAGATAAACTTTTAAAAAGAATAACAAATTTAAAAACTAAAATTTATTATATAGTAATATATTTTGCTCTCCTTCTGAATCATTTTAGGTTTTGTAATTATATTTTAATTGATATCTATCTTATTAATAATTGTTTATTGATTTATTTTTTGATCATTATTAGAATATTTATCAATAAAATAATTTATATTTAATTTATATGATATATAAATATAATGATTATTATAACTAAATATTGAATTCACTTTTGAAAAAAATTTAAAAATTATAATATTTCCAAATGTTATAACATTTGGAAATATGAAAAAATAATAAAAATAAATTTTTTGTTATTTTATATATTCAAATAAAACCTATAAACCACTAAATGCATACACAGTTATATCAGTAAACTCCTAAACTCCGTAATGCCTGAATACATAAACCATTAAACCGCTATATACTACTTAATAATTAATAAATTGAATTTTTATTTAAATTTATTATAATTTTAAATATTCATTTTAATTATGTATTAGATTATTTTTATAAAAATTTTTATTACAAAATAAATTATGAGTGCGTCACATATAATTTAAATAATTTATTTTTAATCAAAAAATATATATATACGCTTATAAAAGAAGTAAAAATTTAAGAATTTAAAATTATTAATCAGTAATATACTTTGCTTTAATTTTGAATCAATTTGGGTTTTGTAAATATTTTTTAATGGATATCTATCTTATTATTAATAGTTTATTAATTTAATTTTTGATCATTATTATAATATCTATTAATAAAATTTTTTATATTGAATTTATATCATATATAATTATTAATATTATTATAACTAAATATTATATTCACATTTCAAAAAATTTTAAATATTAATTTATTTTTAATGGCTATAATCTTTGAAAATCATAAAAAATCTAAAAAAAAATTTATTTTTATTATATAAAAAAAACTATAAACCACTAAATGCCTAAATACATAAATTGATAAACTTCTAAATGACAAAACACATAAATAATCAAACCATTAAACCGATAGACCACATATAATAAATCATAAATCTCATTTTGATTTATATTCATTTTAATTATTTATTAGTTTATTTTTTATAGAAATATTAATTACAAAATAAATAATGAGATAGACAAATATAATTTTAATAATTTATTTTTAATCAAAAAAAAATAATCATATAAAAAGAAGTAAAAATTTAAAAATAAAAATGTATTATTTATTAATATATTTTTCTTTGATTTTGAATCATTATATATAGGTTTTGCAATTATATTTTAATTGCTATCAATCTTATTAAAAAAAGTTTATTAATTTATTATTTGATCATTTTTATAATATCTAACAACAAAATTACTTATATTGAATTTAAATGTCTTATAATTATTAAGATTATAATAACTAATTATTATATTTACATTTGAAAAAAATTTAAAAATTATTATATTTTCAAATGATATAACCTTCAAAAATTAGAAAAAAATAAAAAAAAATAAATTTTATCTTATATCATTGTTTAAATAAAAATTTGAAACTACTATATTTTTAAACACTTAAATCTCTAAACTCCTTAACACAAAAGCCCCTAAACACATAAACTTTTAAACTAGTAAACCTTAATTATAATTTAAATAATTTAATAAAAT
>JAREIK010002991.1:0-50000 GCA_029783825.1 Sapria himalayana
CCTAAACCCTAAACCCTAAACCCTACCCTAAAACCCTAAACCCCTAAAAAAAACCCTAAACCCTAACCCTAAACCCTAACCCTAAACCTCCAAACCCTTCTATAACCCTAAACCCTAACCCTAAACCCTAAACCCAACCCTAAACCCTAAACCCTAAACCCTCCAAAACCCTTCTATAACCCTAAACCCTAAACCTCCAAACCCTTCTATAACCCTAAACCCTAAACCCTAAATCTCCAAACCCTTCTATAACCCTAAACCCTAAACCCTAAACCCTAAACCTCCAAACCCTTCTATAACCCTAAACCCTAAACCCTAAACCCCAAACCCCAAACCCCAAACCCCAAACCCCAAACCCCAAACCCCAAACCCCAAACCCCAAACCCCAAACCCTAAACCCTAAACCTCCAAACCCTTCTATAATCCTAAACCCTAAACCCAACCCCTAACCCCTAACCCTAAAAAATCCTAAAAACCCCTAAAAAACCCTAAACCCTAAACCATAAACCATAAACCCTAAAAAACCCTAAACACTAATCTATCTCCCGCAGTGGCCCTGTGCCGCTGACGCGCGCGCCGCGGCGCCCTCTCGGCGCCCGCCCTCGTCCTCCAGGCCTCCTTCCTCCCCCAATCCCTGCCCCCGGCGGACTCCGCCGCCGCGGGGCTCACGGGGTGGGCCCACCTCGCCTCGAGCCGGGACAGAATTTCCCCGACCTCGGCCCTCACGGCGGCCAGCTCCTTGCTCGCCGCCCTCCACGCGTCCGTCCCGTCGACCGCCATCGTGATGGCCGCCTCCGGTCCGTCGTCCTCCGCTCCCCCGTTCCAGTCCGTGGGAACCAGGTGGCCCGCGATCGGCGCCGCCTCACCGAGGGTCAGGTAGTCTGGGTGTGGTGTGGGAGGAGCAGGGAAGATTTTTCGTGTGGGTGTATGTATGGGCATACTCTGCAGAATTAAATAAATAAAGCACGTGAAAAATAAAAAAGAACAAACTCACCCGGAGCCACTCCTGCCAGCAATCTTTCGCGCGTCGTCTCGCTTGGCCACCACTTTCTTTTTCCTTATGTTTCCGCGAAAAATAAATAAGTGTACGACCATTTATTAAACTAGGGTCCGACCACCTCTATCCAGGGTTCGACCAAGGCTAATGTTGTTTAACAACCTACCCATCATTTTACAACCACTGCATGTTTAACTAAGGTTCAACAAAGGGTACCACCGGTTGTTTAATATTATTCAATGGGCATAAAGTTATAAAATTAGAAAAAATCAAAAATAAAAATTTATAATATTAATTTGAATAAATAATTAAACATAGAAATATTTTTCGATGGTTATTAAATTGCATTAACTTAAAAAAAAATCATAATATTAAATTTTAGATAAAAGTTATAAACTACTAAATGCTTAAGGAATTACATAATTAAACAATTAGACTAGAAGCGCCTAAATACTTAAATTAATTAAATTGGTATTCCTTAAATAATATTTTAATAAATCTCATTTTAATTTTTTTTTCATTGTAATTTTAAATACTTGTTTTATTTTTTATTTTTAAATAAATATTAATTACAAAAATATTATGATTGAGATAAAAAAATTTTAAATAATTTATTTCTAATAAAAAAAATTATATAATCTCATAAAAAAAGCAAAATTTTGCTAAATAAAAATTATTATTTACAATATATACTTAGATTTTGATTCATTTTAGGTTTTATAAATAAATTCTAATATATATCTATTTTATTAATAATAGTTTATTAATTTATTTTTTTTATCATTATTATAGTACCTATCAGTAAAAAATAATATTTAATTATTAATATTATTCAAACTATTATATACTTATATTTTGTTTCTATTGATTGTGAATAATATTTAATTATTAATATTAATCGAACTAAGATATTACGCATAAATATTAAATTATTATAAAAAAAATTGAAAAAATATTATATTTTATAACCTTATGACCAATAAAATTTAGAAAAATCACTCAAGTAAATCTTTTTTTATCATTTGATTTTTAAATAAAACATATAAACTACAAAATGCCTAAATAATTAATTTATTTAACTCCAAAACTCCAAAATCACTAAACACTTACACCTCTAAACTGCTATATACTAAATAATAAATCTTAAATTACAAATCTCAATTTTTTTTTTTTCATTATAATTTTAAATATTCATTTTAATTATTTATTAATTCTTTTTCATAGAAATAATAATTACATAATATATTTGTGTGTTACAAATATAATATTATAAAATTTATTTCTCAAAAAAAATTAGCTCATAAAAAAAAGTAAAATTTTGAAAATTAAATATTATAATTTAGTAATAATTTTTATTACATTTTATATCATTTTAGATTTTACAAATATATTTTAGTAAATAATTATATTATTAATAATAGTATATTAATTTGTTTTTGGATCAATATTATAATATCAATCAAAAAATTTGTTTATATTGGATTTTAATGATATTTTATTATTAAGATTATTATAATTAAAATATTAAGTATAAATATTAAATTTAAACTAAAAAAAATTATAAATCATTATATTTTCAAATATAATAATTTTTTTGTTTTTTGATTTTTTAAATATAATCTATTAAATGCTTAATCAATTAAAACCCTAAATGCTTAACCCATTAATTATCATCTAAGATATTAACAATAGTTTATTAATATCTTTTGTTATTAATATTATTATAACTAGATATTGAATTGATATTTTATGATAAAGGTTATAACATTCGAAAATTTTAAAAAATTCACAAAAAATATATTTTTTGTTATTTTATTATTTAAATATAACCTATCAACAATTAAATGCCTAAACACTTAAATCTGCAAACCTCAAAATACTCAAATCATTAAACGAATAGACTTAAACCCTTAAACCAAAATACCCTAAATAATAAATAATAAATCTCATTTTTATTTGATATATTAAATTTATAATATTCATTTTATTTATTTATTTATTTTTATAGAAATATTAATGACAAAATAAAATATGAGTAATACAAATATAATTTAAAAAAATTATTTTTCATCAATAAATATATAAGTTAACAAATAGACACAAAAATTTTAAAACAAAAAATTATTATTTAGTAATATATTTTTTGAAAACATTATTCTCATTAGTATTTTTGAAAAAACAGTTGACGAAAAGATCATTTTCAACAATATATATATATATATATATATAGTTCATCATATGAAATATGATTATTTTATATTATAATATTTTTTTCACTTAGATTTTAGTTCTTTCTAAGTATTCTAATTAAATTTTTACTAAATATTTTTTAATGCCTAGAATTTAATTAACAATTATTTTAGGACGTATGTACCATCTATCTACTAACTTCTTTAAAATAAATAGCTTTTTGGTGAGTTTTTTAATTATTAAAAAAATAGTAATCTAATATCAAAATATGTAATTTATTGATATGTTATCTTACATATATTAATCATCACAATAATTAGTTTATATTTGAACAAACATAACAAATCATTCACACATTTATTTTAACTATACTCTATAAATTTAGTACTCATTTTTATTAATATGACAAGAATAATTTTATAAAACACATTCATCACCAAGATACAATATTTACAAAAATATATATTTATTTACGTACCCATGTGCCAAATTTCTTAGCATCATATTTTTCCAATAGATTTTGAATAATTATGCTTAATTCAATTAAACTTTGGTTAACAATTTATATCAAATCTAATATTTTGTAAATTTATTTTTATCATAATTATAACATCTAGTCAAAAATTAGGCTATATTATAACCAACTTCATAAATTACCCATCACAACATTTTTACCTAAAATATTAACAATAAATAATTTTAATCAAAAAATAATGACAAAAATTACACATTATTTAAATATATGATAGCCTCAATAAAATGAATGAAAATTGATGAAATCACAAGAAACTTAATACATATGTGTATGTATTTTTGGGCAAGTGTATGTATATATATATATATATATATATACACACACACACACACACACACAGCAATGGGTCATGATAAGGCACCTTTTCTTCCATTCTATTATATATATATATGTACCAGTATGCCTGCATTTAATATAACGAAACAACCTCAAATAATTCTAATTTATTTTATCACACACACACAAACACACATATGAATTATTTTATTTTTTTTTCTAAAAATTTCATTTCTAATCTCTTCTTTTTATTCTTATCATTTATTTATTTTATCATTGTTATTTATGCTACTTTTATCATTTGAATATGTTACTTCTTTTTCACCCAACATTCACTTATAAATAGCATGACAAGTCTCATAAATATTTTATAATTTTTTTTATATTTGCTGCTTTTTCTAATATAGATATTTGATGCTTTTTCTTACATCATACCTACCAAGTTAAATATATTGCTGCTTTATTATAAATTTACTCCAAATTAATTAATATGATCAAAAGCCATTTTTTTTATTTTTGATATGTTTCTTGGGTTGATTATTTTTTATTCTCTAAAATTCTTATTTTTTTTTTCTTTATCTATGCTTGATCATTTTTCCCCATAGCTTAATAATGTGAATTGTGAGATTTATACATCAATAGTTATTACAAATTTTAACTTCTCTCTTGTTCTTACGGCTAGGAATTCTAATATTTTATCAATATTTATCCGATATGATTTTGATAATCATGACCCTCCAAAATTCAAGAATGTCACCATCAGGCCCTAAAACTTTTCTGGCATTCTTTTTCTTGATAGCATTCCTAACCTCCGTTAGCCTTATCATGGCTACTTACCTAAAATTATTTAATTCTCTACTACACTCTATATTCAAATTTGTATTCCTGAACTCTCAAAGAATGTCACATTAGTACGATTGAACAAATGATTATGTTGTGATTTATAATTTTATTTATTTTTTTTAATTTATTCCACTGAGAATAAGAGGACCGAACTTGTTGATTTTCCTAATCAGACTAGCTTATTATGTAAGAGCCTCTTCAATACATATTTTTGGCTTAATAGTTCAATATCATATCAAATTCAAAATCCTAGGTAGTACACACATATTCTTGTTAATCTTATTTTTATAAATGTTCTTATTTTTTTTATTATTTTAATTATTTTTAATAATATTATTATTCTTATTCTTTTTTTTATTCTTATTTTTCTTATTATTCTTATTATTTTTATTATGTAGGATTATTGTCGCATGACCACTTTATGTGGGGTGCGATAATATATGGAATAGGTGTGCCAAAACCCTAGGCACTCTAATGACCCATATTATGACGTGCATTCTAAACAATGAAACAATGGTATCTATCATGGCATTATGCACAATGAATTGTCTAAAATAGGTGCATGGAGAGAAAATACAATAAAGGAGAGAAGCAAATTTTTTGAGAAGTAGTTATGAGTGGCACCAACATAATTTATTCACTATGATACTTGCTACTATTAGTATCAAAAACTTTTCTATCGGACATCATGCACTTGATATTCTTCAAATATTGCTTATTTTTTACTAGTACTTATACAAAGTTCTTCTCTAAAAAAAGATGAAACAATTATTGTTCTTCGAATATTAATAAACTATTCCCCGATACAATAATAGAGAATTATTATTTTTTAGGGGTACGATACGTGCTCAGTGCAGCGTGCACAAGCACCTACAATAAGCAAATGAAGAAAAACATAACTAGACTAAACATGAGGAAGCCAAATCTTGAGTAGTAATTGTGAGTGACAATAACTCACTGTCTGTGCCAAAGCATTTGTGTGTCATACCACCCACTATTGGTACCAAAATAGAACAACTTAGAAAGGTTAATCCCGCTATTAAGAAAGTGGTGAAAATAAAAATTCTAAAATGACTGAAATCTATAAGTATTTGTCATATTCAATTGCTCGAGAAATAGTCTCACCAATGGGATGCCGAACAAATGTGGAATGACGATTCTAAAGTACACAGAGGATAAGATTTAAAAGTGCATAATAAATAGATGGCACATTTGCACATACTACTGAAAGCTCACACGAGAACGAGAAATGATCACTATTCTCGTCCATTTACAAATCAAAAGTGCTAGAGTCAACACTAATATCAAATATTAGTACTCATAGCTAATATCTAGGAAGCACGGATACGGTTACCTATAGTCGTGTTCATGTGTCGGACAAGTGGACACGATATAGACAAGACACGAATACATGTCCGATGCTCCGCGTGACGTATCGGACGGATGCGTCGGATGCCGTATCCATGCCAACAACGTCGACTGACCAAAATCGCCCACGACCTGAAATCCGAACAGGTTCGTCGGGGTTCAGCTCGGGCAACAAATTTATTTATAAAAAATTAGGATTTCAGAGCGTGATATCACTCCCGTGGTGACCATGCTCGTTACGTAATCACATGTGCCGTGCCGACGTACTGGGGACCCTTGCCGTGCCTAGCACGGCACACGAACCGAAATCCCCCGGCCCAGCATGGCTGTTGCCGAGGTTGCGCCCAGCACAGGCCCTGGCAAAGCAAGGTAGGATGCAGGACACGGGCCGAGCCCGAGATGGCCCATTTGACACCTTTACAATGAAGTCGCTACATCACTTACTTATCATGCCACAACAACATCTTAGTGCATTTCATTGAGAACAAGGCTGCAACATTGTTACCAATCAAACGACATTATCTTAGAGCCGCAACAACAAGTCTCATTATTCAGCTAAGATGTTAAATGTGAAAAAATAGATAAGATGTGAAAAAAATTAAAAAGGCTGACGAGAGAACTGAATTTCCAAAAGATAGTTAAGATGCTAACAAGAGGATAATGGCATTGGTGTGGTACATTTGGGCACATACCAAGAGGAGACATGACTGAAACGTGCAACAAAAGGAAGATGAGCCCCATGATTCATCCAACTCTCATCTCTCAACTGCGCAAAATGGAGACAAAAGGAAGACACGTGCTCAAAAATGTCACATCTAACACTGACTGGTATGAACCCACTAGAACCATGCTAAGGAGATGATGGAAAACAAAGAGCAACACCTAAAGAATGATCCAGTCATCAAAATATAGACTTTTGGCATGCTGTATAGGGTCAACAGCCAAGAATAAAAAGTTTTTATCAGACAGAGAGACAACCACCATTGACGTCAACAGCGAATAAATCATGTTGTGACCCTTTTCCAGCCATAACCCAGAAGCACGAAGTCACGATATGGACCAATAGAAACAAATTAGCAGCAGACAACACAATTTAGCAGCAGACAACACAAATTAGCAGCAGACAACACAATTTAGCAGCAGACAACACAATTTAACAGCAGACAACACAATTTAGCAGCAGACAGCACCACTAAAAGCGTGGGCAGACAATCTGCTCCTATAAAAGCTCTACTGGCAGGATTGACTTGTTAAGAAAAAGATTTACAAAAGCAATGAGAAAATTTAGTTTAGCTTAGTTTTGAGGTTCAGCATGTGCTTTGCTTGAATAACAAATAGAAAACATGAGCATGCAACAATAAGAGAGAAGCCAATATACGAATAGGACATTCAGCAGAGATTGTGTACCTCTTTGCACCTCAATAAGTCGGTTCACATAGGACAGTTTCTCCCAATCATCAAGCTTTGCTATATCTTCCAGGTCTTCAAAATCCTCACCAACACTATAAACATACAGCCTAACTGAAATTTTCCTGTCAAGGTTTTGAACAAAGAAAAATTGAATCAGATAAAAACACATCCTAAATAAGATTTTCAATGCAAAAAAAAAAAAATAAGACCTGAATAAAAATAAATTTCAACTCTACCATCAGCAATCTGATTTAAAAATAAATAAACATAATTCACCACTAAACTTTAGAGGACGTGAGTTTGATCTCTAGAGATGTCGGATACGTGTCTTAAGACATACGTCTTTATTGAACACCATATAATTACTGATAAAATGAAAACCCTACCTTCTCCAACCGAGAGGCCCCAAGGCTCATAAATTGGGGACCAAGAAATAATAAAAGATGAGGTGAGAGAGAGATGAAAGGGATATATACGTACATATATATACACACACACATACACATAATCCCTAAAACAAATATTAAAAATCATTAATTTCTTCACATATCTAAGTATAAAATTATATTATTTTTAAAATGTGTCGTAGATTCATCTAGGCACGAATGCATTGAAAGGGACTTCTTTTGGTTGCCTTTAGTGAGGCACATAACATGCTGGGCACAATCCAATGGTTCAACAATTGTCAGAGAATTACGACATTTTTTTAAAAAAGAAATTGTTTACAAAACTATTTAAAACCGATCCATGAATAACTTTCTTTAAAATGTTGAATTCCCTCACTTCTGCTTACATAAATAAAAGAGAATATCATCATTATTAAAGCAAGAACATATTATGATAAACGTCCCCCAGGTGAAATTTTGTTGCTTAAATAAATTATAATCACACAAATTCGAAAATAAATACAACCTACATATGTAGTCTATGATGATCTTCATGACTTCATCCCATTTTTTAATGGTCCAAGTATTTTTTTTACAATAACTAATAATTTGTCGATCAAATATTTTTTTATTGAAATTGTACAAAATTGCTGACTTTATCTCTCTCTAATTTTGTTCTCATATAGGTTTGCTATATAAATATTTCTTAATTCTCTCATATTTAATTTTATCTTAATAATTTTATTTAGATCTTTATATACAAATCTCTACTGTAGTCGTCTTATGAATATTATATTTTCCAATAGCCCAAATTTTTGAATCATAATAAAAATTTTTCAAAGTTGAGAAAATTAGACCAGCAAGCCAGGAACAAAACCAAAAACATTATTATTTCAAAATTCACAAGTCGGGCAGGTGGTCGGATTGTTATTGAACTGATAACTTCATTTTAATATTTTATATATTATAAAAACTAAAAATAATTAAAGAATATTACACACACACACACACACACACACATATATATATATATATCAATAAATATAAATATATAGTACTTAAAAATTATATATATAAATATATAATTTTTAGATATATGAAAAAATATCAATAAAAATATAAAAAAAATTCAAAATTAATAAAAATACTTAAATAAACTTCTAAGACATATAATATAAATAAAATATATATTTAATCATTTGTAAGTATAAATCATGTAAAATTTATTTATTTTACACATTCAATGATATAAAATAAATATTTATATAAATATATATGTAGCTGATTTTTTTAAAATCTATATTTTTATATTTTATTATTATATAAATAATATAACAAATTGTATTTTGAATATTATAATGATAACTCATTTATTTTAGTAATTAATTAAATAAGATACAAAAATAAAATAATTAAGATAAATTAATTTATTAAAATATTATTTTAATGAAAATATATTTTTCAAATGGTATATAAAAGTAAGTAAAATAAATAATTTCCAAATAGCTTAGGTGGTGAATAAATCATTTTCAAACTCTTGGATCAATAATTAAATCCAACCAATCATCATAAAAATACTTTTTAGTGACAGAATGAGACCTGTAGGCTGATCATTTGACGGCGGGATCAATTCGACCAACTAATCAGTCTTATCACCCATAATAACTTCTACAATATTTTTTTTAATTAATAGATTATTATACACCAAAATAATTCATCTTACTAATAAAATTTTATGGCCGACATCTCATTAAATTTTGATAGTCTTTAAAATTATAAATTATAAAAAAATATATACATCTTGAGATTTCAATATCATAAATCTCAATTAAATTATTTTTTTCGTCTAATTCAATTTTAAAGTTACCAAATAGATATTTTATATTCAATATGCTAATTTTTAAAATTTTTACCTTCTATAGCATCACTAGAGATGACAAATGTGTCCGTATCTGTGGATTTTCGACCCGATCCAATCCGATCAAACAGTAGAAAAATCCGTTGACTGGATAATAGATATGGATATGGATAAAATCCAATTTTTTTGAATGGATATGGATTTAGGCATATCCGATCCGAAACCCATATTTGATCTGACCCGAACGTGCGGATATCCGATCTGATCCAATTATATCTGATCTGTTCTACCAGATATAACACACACACACACACACAGACATATATATATATATATATATATATATATATATATAGTCCATATATAATGAGAATTTTCAAATTCTTCTTGCGAAATCTAGTGACATAGAAAAATTTTGTTTAATTCTGAGACAATCAGAATATTTTACGAACTTTTAGGTGACGAGTATAGAGTAAAACCTGATAATGAGATTTTAGTAAAATCTCAAAATTTTCAAATATTTAAAGAATATCCATTTAAGATAAATGCAATTGAAACCAGAATAAAATAATGTATTTTGAAGCTGAAATAGACTAAAATAGACAAAGTGGGGCACATGGGTCCCACATTGAAAAAAAATATAAAAAAAATACAAATCAAGCAAGCAGTGGAGTTACTGGAGAAGGAGGCACACACTAGAGGAGAAACGATTTCTAATTTTTTTTTATTTTTTTTTCTCTCTTTAATTTTTGAGTTTTGGACCGTCGGAATTTATTGGGCAAAGAACGAAAGTTGCTGTATACTACGAGGGCTACGCATAGATACCAAAAGCATAGGATTTGGCCGTGAATTCAGGTAAAAATTCATAAATTTCTAATTTTTAGTTTTTTTCAGATTTACGTCATTTTAAAGGTCAAAATATTATGACCAAGAGTTAAAGTTACTCTACGCAACGCGAGCTACACGTGAGTACCAAAATCAAGGGGTTTCACCGATTTTTCACTTGAATAGTGAATAGTGAATCAGAATAGTGAATAGTGAATCGGAATACTGAATAGTGAATCAGAATAGTGAATCCGGAATAGTAAATAATGAATCAGAATAGAAAATTCAAAATAATGAATAGTGAATTCAGAATAGTAAATAGTAAATCAGAATAGTGAATAGTAAATCAGAATAGTAAATCCGGAATAGTAAATAGTGAATCAGAATTATAAATTCAGAACACAGAATAGTAAATTCAGAATAGTGAATCAGAATAGTAAGTCAGAATAGTGAATAGTGAATTCATAATAGTATATAGTAAATCAAAATAGTGAATTCGGAATAGTGAATAGTAAATAGTTGTTGGTTTAATTAGGTTATATTAGACAAATTTAATATGTTTACCTACATTTTGCATGAACCACTATACTAGTTCTAGGATTAAAGATATAGATTACTTTAATGATCATTTATGTGACTATAATTTTTTTTTTATTTTGAGCAATACAACTTATTTAGAATAACATGCACTAGGGCATCTAAGTTATATTTGATTGTGGTTTTTTTTTTGTATAGAATATGGCACATTCACAATCTAGCACTTGTAGCAGTAGTGTTGCTAGCACACAAGAATCAGCTCCAATTGGAGGAAACTCGGGTGGACTCTCCACTCAATCAGTACCAGTTGATTGTGAATTTAAATAAGGAAAAGATGATAAGACTTTCAGAAGTCCTATGTGGAAACACTTTACTCATCTGGTTGTTAATAATGAAGAGAATGCCCAATGCAATTATTGTAAAAAACTTTTTGTAGGTAAATCATCCTATGGTACGTCGCATTTGAAGCAACATTTTGGTAGGTGTCCAAGAAGAAAATCAGCTGGGGGTGACATAAGGCAAATGATTTTGAAAAATGATTCGAAAGGAAATGTTAATTCTGGACCTTCTGGTGCATTTAATGAAAAATAGGGAATAGAGAAAATAGCAAAGATGATTATTCTCCATGACTATCCTCTTTCGATGGTGGAGCATAGAGGATTTAGAGATTTCACAGCTACTATTCAACCTCTTTTCAAGTATCCTTATCGTAATACTGTGAAGAAACATATCTTGAACATTTACGGGGAAGAGAGGGATAAAGTCATGAAGTTGATCGAGAATAATGATAGTAGAGTTGCTATTACAACGGACATTAAGACTTCTAGTAACCAAAAAAGGGGTTTCATGTCTGTTACAACACATTTCATTGATAAATCTTGGACATTACATAGTCTAATCCTGAGGTATAACAAATTAACATGTTCTTTCTTAAATTAAGTATATATATATCTTTATTCATTGTTTACTTTATTGATAATTTTGTTATTTTTTTCAGGTTTATTTATGTCCCTTGACCTCATACAAGTGATGTGCTAACAGAGGTGTTAATAGATGCTATGCTGGTGTGAAATGTGGACTCAAGGATATCCGCTATTACAGTGTATAATTGTTCTACTAATGATAGCATGATTGGTAAGATAAAAGAAAAATTGAGTGTTGATTGCTTATTGAATGACGGGTCTTTACTTCATATGCGTTGTGCTGCACATATCTTGAACCTTATTGTTAGGATTGGTTTAGATGTGATCAAGCATGTCATTGGTAATGTCAGGGAAAGTGTAGTTTTTTGGATAGCATCTCCAAAGAGAATAGAAAGGTTTGAGGATGTTTGTAGACAAATTAAAGTTCCTTGTACTAGAAGATTAGGTTTAGATTGTCCAACAAGGTGGAACTACACTTATATAATGCTTAAAACTGCTTTAGCTTATAAAAATGTTTTTCCTAGACTTAAGTTGTTTGAGTCACACTATGTGCTTGTGCCTAGTGAAGCAGAATGGGAGACTGCGAAGGATGTTCTTGATAGGTTAGAGTTGTTCTATAATGTCACTGAGTTATTTTCTGGGACAAGATATCCCACAGCCAATATGTTTTTTCCTGTGATTTGCAGAATTAAAATGACATTGAATGAATGGTTCATATCATCCAATGTAGTAATTAGTACAATGGAAAAGAGTATGATTGCAAAATTTGATACATATTGGAATGTGATCCATAAATTGATGGGTGTTGCTTTAGTATTGGACCCTAGGTATAAGATGACTTTGCTACACTTTTACTTTCCTTTGGTTTATCCAAATGACTTTAGTGAACAAATTAGCAACATTCAACGACTTTGTTATGAGTTGATGGAGGAATATTATACAAGAATGTTTAAAGGGACAAATACAGAATATGCAGTACATGGAACGGTCACTTCAACTTCAAAAGAGAGTTCAATAACTATCGATAGTAATTATCAATTGTTTGTGAAAAGGATGAAGACTAATAAAACTAATAGTTTCAGAACTGAATTGGACCATTACTTGGAAGAAGATGTTTTGCCTGAAAATTCTCAGTTTGATATTTTATCATGGTGGAAAGTTGAATGGGGTAAAGTATCCTGTCTTGCAAATTATTGCAAGAGACATATTAGCAATTCCAGTATCTGCTGTTGCTTCAGAGTCTGCATTCAGTTCTAGTGGGAGATTAGTTAGCCCTCATCGTAATCGACTTAATCCGAAGATGATAGAAGCATTGATGTGTGCTCAAAGTTGGTTGTGGAGTGAAGTGACAAAACATGATGGTAAATTTATTTCATTGATTATTTATTTTTTATTTACCTATAATTTCATAATATTTGTAAAATTTTAATATTATTTTTCTTTTTATATTTTTTTTCTAGGTGGAGATGACTTGTTCATTTCAGATGGTTATGCATCAATTTATGAAGAAGATATTAACGTGCATGATGAAGGTATTAAATTTTATAACTAATAAATTTTAATTCATATTGCAATTTAAGTATTCAAATATTGAGTTTTTTTTTATAATTGTATGATTCGAGATTACACATGATCGATGACAACATTTTTATCAACTTTTATGAAGATAAAGTCTATCAAACCTTGTTGAAACTTTGTTTAAGATTTTAAACATTTTGAATTTGTCACTTGATACAAATATTTTGATTTGTGATGTTTTATTAACATTAGACTTTGGTTTATATTACTAAATTTATAAATCATGAAATTATAGCTGGTGTCATGGGTTAGCAAAATACGTCTTAATATCGCATGGATAAATCTGATATCCGTGAAGAATATCCGAAATCCGATGGATAGGATATGGATTTAAATTTTTTTTATCCGTAGTATATGGATATGGATATGGATATATTATTTTTATTTAGGATCGGATATGGATTTTGAAAAATCCGATCCGATGCCATCCCTAAGCATCACATTTCAAATCTAATTTTGGATATAAATATTCAATAGATTCGTTAATTATGAAATTATATTTTGTGAACAATATATATCCAAAATTATTCATTTTTTTGTGCTTATCATTTTTTAATCCAAGTATAGAAAAGTTTACGATATAAATATGAAGCACGTAAATAGGAGCACACTGGTTGAGCACTCCCACCATTAACACAATACAAGTACAAAATAACTAAAAAGAGAAAAGGTGAAAATTATAACATCCCCCCTTACTTGATACATAAATATCTAAAATATTAAACTTTAATAAAAAAAAGATTTTATTGAACATTCAACATAATAATTGTTTACAATGTTAAATGATACGTTGTCACTTTAATTTTTTTTATATCTTTATTAAACTTTATTTCATTTATTAATGAAATTTTCAAAAAGTAAAACAAAAAATGTGATCTAGAATAGAAAATGATAAAATAAGTAAATTAAATATAATTATTAATAAACGTAACAAAATATCTAAATCATTTTTATATGTCATCTCTACTAGACGTCTAAATGCATAATTATATCACATAAAATGAGTCATTACTTGCACTAGTATGAAGAGCAAGATATGAAGTTTTGATATATTTTTTTAACCGAAATACTTTATTCTCTAGTGTAGAGATTTTCAATCATTGTGATATAATATTCTCAACTTGACTAAGAATAAATATTTAAGTCAAGAATATATCAGAAATGAATTAAATTAATCAATCAAATGTGATATTTTAATCTAAAATAAAAAATATTTAATATATCATACATTCATACTTAATCCCAAAAGAAATTTTATTCCAAATCATATGATACTACAAATAAATTATCAGTAAAATAAAATAAAATAAAATCAAAATTGAATTATCTAAAAAATTAAATCATAGAAATAAGGCTAATTAGATAAATTAAAAAAACATAACAAATAAAATAAATAAATGTTTAAGCTGAATATTACCTTCATGAATGAAATGTGGTGTTTTTTCATTAACTACACAATTCTTAATGAAGATGAAAAAAATAATAATAAAAACAAAATAATTATCCATAAAATGACTATTAACTCATGACTTGATAATTCCTAAGTTCAAAGTAAAAGGATGAGTCACGAGGACTCTAGTGCTAGAAGATCAAGAAGAGTATACTGTTATTCTATTGGAGAGCTATATTTTGTGTCTTGGTATTTATGAGTTACATAGTGATAGATGCACAACATATCATTGAGAGTGATAACTTAGATAACTTAGATTATGTCGAGCACTATTTGGACCTATTCATTGACTTTGTTGCCATCTTTGTGGATTCTCATCGTCATGTTTAAGAATATATTGGAGAAGAACAAAAAGATACTTGTATCAAAATTGAAGAATATATTCGAGAAAAAATATCATTTTCAAAGACTTGTTAAACAAGGCTCTTGAATCCTTCTTTCAGGTCTCCCGGAGTCATTGATCAAATTCAGTTGGATTGGCATCTTCAAATGCTTCCTTCACCAAGTCCCATAAATTCGAGACTTGAACGTCGTCATCATTTTGATACTTCAAAAACTATAGTTTTCCCCTTTAAAAAATAGAATCTAAGAAGACTGACGCACACCATTGCTCATTATGTTTCCCTCTTATACCACTTTGTTGTTAGTAGTAAAAAAAGTGCGTGATGATTTAATAGATTCCAATAATGTCACTATCTTAATTACGTCATCTAAAGAAAATTTATATAATATGATACATGGCCTGAATACATAAGTTGTGAGGTGGATTGTGGAGAGGCGTGATAACTAACACGATTACCTATTCATTTGATTAAAAAAAAATTATCACATTTTGAAGTACTGCTCAATTGACTAAGTAAATAACTTTCAAGTTTTGAGACATTACTCAATAAAATACAAAAACAAATAGGCTTTCAGCAGATATGTCAATTGGGACAGATAGACCAAGGCAAGGCCCAAGGCACGGCCCAATTCAGCAGTACCTAGCATGGCCCGGGATGCTAATTCAAAACCATGTCAAGATATGCTGTAGGCTGTGCTTGGCTATATTTTTTTGTATGGGAAAAAAGCATGGCACAGCCCAACATGACGACCCATATGAGCTAGTTTCGGCCTAGCTAGCAGAACAAGCTAGTCAAGTCCTGAGACAAACTAACCTGGACTAAACCAGGCTAGCCATACATAGATTAACATGACCAGGCATGATCTAACCAAAATGTGTGCCAATGACCAATGAGTATTGTCAAGATGCCCATTTTCAGAGCCGTGTCGACACAGCACGGCCAGTTTGATACCAATAGGTTTCAGTGGGTTTTCTTGCTTCTGCCTAACCTTCCATGTTCCATCACCAAAAAATGGCACTCCTCTTCCCCTTTATAGAGTCGACAAAGTGGGCGTCAATGCTCATTGCACACCATGGATCTATTATAGTAAAAACAACAATAATTAGTGATGTGTGCCCCTTTTTACTTCTGGATGAAGGTGTGTGCATTGAAGCGCACACATCCACATGCATTGTGCTAGAACAATGCATGCAACTTTTCTTGCTCTAGAGTTAAGTTTGCTTACAAGCCCTATGGCTTGTTTTCCCTAGGGTATTAGACAAAACTACGCGATAAAATTCATGATAAAATATGTTAAAGGGTGTGCCCTTATATAAAGGGCAAGGTAAATTGAAACAACCAACAATGTAGGTATTTCTATCAAAAACAGAACAAATAAGAAGAAGAAATTATTTAAAAAAAAAAAAGATTATACCTAGTACACAAAACTCATGTTTTAGTGTTGAAATTGAAAGAGATAAGTATCTCAACATCCTTACTCTCAAAATTCAGAGGTCGTATCTGATGAGTCACGAACATAAACCCTACTATCATTTAACAAAAAATTTATCATCACATCAAGACAAGACTTCCAATAAATACATGCACCACAAAGTACTTTCAGGTAATCACTCATTATAGTATTATTATCGCACAAACACAATTAATACTAGTTTATAAAAAATTATAAAAAAAATATGCTTAGAAAAAGAGTCAAAATTTTAAAAATATAAAATTATTATTTGGTAATATATCTTATTTTGATTTTGAATCATTTTAGATTTTACAATTATATTTTAATTTATATCATTCTTATTAATACTAGTTTATTAATTTATTTATTGATCATTATTATGACATATATTAATAAAATTATTTATATTTAGTTTACATTATATATAATTATTGAGATTATTATAACTAAATATTATATTCAAATTTAAAAAAAATTAAAAATTATTATAATTTGGAAGGTTATAACCTTCGAAAATTAAAAAAAAAATCAAAAAATTAAATTTTTTGTTTTTTCATTCTTTAAATAAAAAATATATATCACTAAAGGTCTAAACACTTAAATCACTATAATTATTTATTAGTTTATTATTATAATTCTAAATTCTAAACACTTAAACACTTAAATCACTATTATAAATCACTAAATATTATTTGAATTCATTATATTTCTAAATAGTCATTTTAATTATTTATTAGTTTATTATTATAAAATTATATATTATAAAATAAATAATAAGTAAGAAAAATATAATTTAAATAATTTATTTTTTATAACAAAAATATAAACTTATGAAAAAAAGCAAAATATTAAAAAAAATTATAATTTAGTAATATATTTTACTTTGATTTTGAATAAATTTATGGTTTGTAAATATAATTTAAATAATATCAATCTTATTAATAATAGTTTATTAATTTATTTTTTGTTCATTATTATAATATCAAGCAATATAATTATTTATATTGAATTTAAATGACTTATAATTATTAAGATTATTATAACTAAATATTATATTTACATTTGAAAAAAATTTAGAAATTATTATATTTTCAAATGTTATAACCTTCAAATATTAGAAAAAATAATAAAAATAAATTTTTTGTATTATAATTGTTTAAATAAAACTTATAAACTACTAAATGCCTAAACACTTAAATCTCTAAACTCTTAAACACAAAAGCACCTAAATAATTAAAACAAAAAACTCTTAAATCTTAAATATAATTTAAATAATTTATTAAAATATTAATCACAAAATAAATTATGAGTGATACAAATATAATTTAAATAATTTATTTTTCATCAAAAAAATATAGTCTTATAAAAAGAAGCAAAAACTAAAAAACAAATATTATTATTTAGTAATAAATTTTAATTTGATTTTGAATAATTTTAGGTTTTGCAATTATATTTTAATTTATATCTATCATATTAATAATGACATATTAATTCTTTTTTTTTTTTGATAATTGATAACATATCTATCAATAAAATTATTTATATTTAGTTTATATTATTGTATTAACATATTTAAAAAATTTTAAAATTATTATATTTTCAATGGTTATAACCTTTGAAAATGTGAGAAAATATCAAAAATAATTTTTATTTGTTATTTCATTGTTTAAATAAAACATATAAACCACTAAATCCCTAAACACTTAAATCAATAACTACTAAATCTTGAAAAACCTAAATAGATAATCCTTTTATAATGTACACCCTAAATAATAAATAATAAATCTCAATATTATTTTTTTCATAATAATTTAAAATTTCCATTTTAATTATTTATTCGTTTATTTTTATATAAATCTTAATTACAAAATAAATTATGAGTTAGACAAATTTAATTTATATAAATTATTTTTCATCAAAAAATATAGATAAACATATAAAAAGAAGAAAAAATTTAAGAACAAAATTTTATTATATAGTAATATATTTTACTTTCCTTCTGAATCATTTTAGGTTTTATAATTATATTTTAATTGATATTTATCTTATTAATAATAGATTATAAATTTATTTTTTTATCATTATTATAATATTTATCAATATAATTATTTATATTGAATTTATATGATAAATAAATATAATGATTTTTATAACTAAATATTGAATTCACTTTTGAAAAAAATTTAAAATTATTATATTTTCAAATATTATAAACTTTGAAAATATCAAAAAATAATAAAAATACATTTTTTGTTATTTTATTTTTTAAATAAAACCTATAAACCACTAAATGCATATATAGTTAAATCAGTAAACTCCTAAACCCTGTAATGCATGAATACATAAACCATTAAACCGCTATATACTACTTAATAATAAGTAAATCTAATTTTTATTTCTATTTATTATTATTTTAAATATTCATTTTTATTATGAATAGTTTCTTTTTATAGAAATATCTAGTACAAAATAAATTATGACTGCCACAAATATAATTTAAATATTTTATTTTTAATCAAAATAAAAAAAAAAATTATATATATATATATATGCTTATAAAAGAAATAAAAATTTAAAAATTAAAAATTATTATCCGGTAATATATTTTACTTTAAATTTGAATCAATTTGGGTTTTGTAAATATTTTTTAATTATATCTATCTTATTATTAATAGTTTATAAATTTAATTTTTGATAAACTACAAAATACCTTAAAACATAAATTGCTAAACTCATAATCGACAAAGCCTCTAAATACTTGAACCGTTAAAATTTTATCCATTAATAATAAATAATAAATCTCATTTTAATTTTTATTCAGAATAATTTTAAATTTTTATTATAATTATTTATCTGTTTATTCTTATATAAATTTAATTACAAAATAAATTATAAGTGAGACATATCTATTTTTAAATTAAACCGGTATACCCTAAATAATAAAGTATACATCTCATTTTTTTTATTATAATTTTAAATATTCAAATTTTATTATTTATTTTTTTATTTTTAGATAAATATTAATTACAAAATAAATTATGAGTTACACAAATATAATTTATATAAATTATTTTTCATCAAAATTAATATAGATAAACTTTTAAAAAGAAAAATAATTTTCAAAACAAAAAATTAATATATAGTAATATATTTTTCTTTGCTTCTTGATCATTTTAGGTTTTGTATATATATTTTGATTGATATCTATCTAATTAATAATAGATTATTAATTTACTTTTAGATCATTATTAGAATATTTATCATTAAAATTATTTATATTGAATTTATATGATATATAAAAATAATGATTATTATAACTAAATATTGAATTCACTTTTGAAAATAATTTAAAAATTATTATATTTTCCAAGGCAATAATCTTTGAAAATATCAAAAAATAATAAAAATAAATTTTTTTGTTATTTTAATTTTTAAATAAAACCTATAAACCACGAAATTCACACACAGTTAAATCATTAAACTCCTAGACCCCGTAATGCCTAAAAACATAAACCATTATAATGATATATGCTCCTTAATATTTAGTAAATTTAATATTTATTTCAATTTATTATAATTCTAAATATTCATTTTAATTATTTATTAGTTTATTTTTATAGAAATATTTATTGCAAAATAAATTATAATTGCGACAAATATAATTTAAATAATTTATTTTTAAGCAAAAAATATATATATATACGCTTATAAAAGAAGTAAGAATTTAAAAATTAAAAATTATTATCTAGTATTATATTTTACTTAAATTTTGAATCAATTTGGGTTTCGTAAATATTTTTTAATTAATTTCTATCCTATTATTAATAGTTTATTAATTTAATTTTTGATCATTATTATAATATCTGTCAATAAAATTGTTTATATTGAATTTATATGATATATAATTATTAATATTATCATAACTAAATATTTTATTCACATTTCAAAAAA
This sequence comes from Sapria himalayana, assembly GCA_029783825.1. Classification (NCBI taxonomy): domain Eukaryota; kingdom Viridiplantae; phylum Streptophyta; class Magnoliopsida; order Malpighiales; family Rafflesiaceae; genus Sapria; species Sapria himalayana. Next base: position 20,925 of record JAREIK010002991.1, read on the forward strand.
TTTTAAATATTATTATATTTTCAAAAGATATAACCTATGAAAATGATAAAAAAGTAAAAAATATTTTTTTGTTATTTTATTGTTTAAATAAATCCTATAAACCACTAAATGCCTAATAACATAAATCACTAAACTCCTAAACGACAAAACATCAAAATAAATAAATCATTAAACTGGTATACATTAATAATAAATCATAAATATCATTTTAACTTGTATTCGGTATAATTTTAAATTTTTATTGTAATTACTTATCAGTTTATTTTTACAGAAATATTAATTTCAAAATAAATAATTAGTGAGACAGATATAATTTAAATTAGACCAGTATACCCTAAATAATAAATATTAAATCCCAATATTATTTATTTCATTATAATTTAAAATATTTTTTTAATTAGTTATTTGTTTATTTTATATAAATATTAATTACAAAATAAAGTATAAGTTGGATAAATATAATTTATATAAATTATTTATCATAAAAAAAATACAGATAAACTTTTTAAAAGAATAAAAAAATTCAAAACAAAAAATTATTATATAGTAATATATTTTGCTTTAATTCTGGATCATTTTAGGTTTTGTAATTATATTTTAATTGATATCTATCTTATTAATAATAGATCATAAATTTATTTTTTGATCATTATTAGAATATTTATCAATAAAATTGTTTATATCGAATTTATATGATATATAAATATAATGATTATTATAACTAATTATTGTATTCACTTTTGAAAATAATTTAAAAATTATTATATTTTCAAAGGTTATAACCTTTGAAAATATCAAAAAATAATAAAAATAATTTTATCGTTATTTTATTTTTTAATTAAAACCTATAAATCACTAAATGCACACACAGTTAAATCCCCAAACTCATAAATCCCCTAATGCCTAAATACATAAACCATTAAACCGCTATAAACTAGTTAATAATTAATAAATATAATTTTTTTTCAATTTATTATAATTTTAAATATTCATTTTAATTATTTATTAGTTTATTTTTATTGAAATATTTACTACAAAATAAATTCTGAGCACCACAAATATAATTTAAATAATTTTATATTTAATCAAAAAGTTATATACGCTTATAAAAGAAATAAAAAATTTAAAATAAAAAATTATTATCCAGTAATATATTGTACTTTAATTTTGAATCAATTTGGATTTTATAAATATTTTTTAATTAATCTCTATCTTGATATTAATAGTTTATTGATTTAATTTTTGATCATTATTATAATATCTATCAATAAAATTGTTTATATTGAATTTATATGATATATATAATTATTAATATTTTTATAAATAAAGATTATATTCACATTTCAAAAAATTTTAATTATTATTATATTTTCAATGGTTATAACCTATAAAAATGAGAAAAAAATACAATTTTTTTTGTATTTCATTGTTAAAATAAAACCTATAAACCACTAAATGCTTTAAAACATAAATCACTATACTCCTAAACGACAAAACCTCTAAATACGTAAACTATTAAACTGATATGCATTAAAAATAAATCATAAATCTCATTTTAATTTTTATTCAGTATAATTTTGAATTTTTATTTTAATTATTTAACAGTTTAATATTATAAAAATATTATTACAAAATAAATTATTAGAGAGAGAGATCTAATTTAAATTAAACTAGTATACTCTAAATAATAAATAATAAATCTTATTTTTTTTTCATTATAATTTAAAATATTCATTTTAATTATTTATTAATTTATTTTTTTTTAAATATTTATTACAAAATAAATTATGTGTTAGACAAATATAATTAATATAAATTATTTTTTATCAAAAAAATTTAGATAAACTTTTTAAAAGGAAAAAAAATTCAAATCAAAAAATAATTTTATAGTATATATTTTGCTTTCCTTGTGAATTATTTTAGATTTTTGATATATATTTTAATTGATATCTATCATATTAAAAATAGATTATTTATCTATTTTTGATCATTATTAGAATATTTATCAATAAAATTGTATATATCGAATTTATATGATATATAAATATAATGATTATTATAACTAAATATTAAATTCACTTTTGAAAAAAATTTAAAAATTATCATATTTTCAAAGGTTATAACCTTTAAAAATATAAAAAATTAATAAAAATAAATATTTTATTATTTTATTTTTTAAATAAAACCTATAAACTACTAAATACACATCCTGTTAAATCAGTAAACTACTGAACCCCATAATGGCTAAATACATAAACCATTAAAACGCTATATACTAATTAATAATTAGTAAATTTAATATTTATTTCAATTTATTTTAATTTTTAATATTCATTTTAATTATTTATTTGTTTAATTTTATAGAAATATTTTTACAAAATAAGTTATGAGTGCGACAAATATAATTTAAATAATTTATTTTTAATCAATATATATATATACGCTTATAAAAGAAGTAAGAATTTAAAAAATTATTATCCAATAATATGATTTACTTTAATTTTGAATCAATTTGGGTTTTATAAATATTTTTTAAATAATTTCTATATTATTATTAATAGTTATTAATTTAATTTTTGATTATTATTATAATATCTATCAATAAAATTATTTATATTTAATTTATATTATATATAGTTATTAATAATATTATAACTAAATATTGTATTCACATTTCAAAAAATTTTAAATATTATTATATTTTCAAATGTTATAACCTATGAAAATGATAAAAAATTACAAAATATTTTTTTGTTATTTTATTCTTTAAATAAAAGCTATAAACCACTAAATACCTAAAAACATAAATCACTAAACTCCTAAACGACAAAACATCTAAATACTTAAACCATTAAACTGGTATTCTTTAATAATAAATCATAAATCTCATTTTAATTTTTACTAAGTATAATTTTAAATTTTTATTTTAATTATTTATCAGTTTATTTTTATAGAAATAATAATTACAAAATAAATTATTAGTGAGACAGATCTAATTTAAATCAAACCGGTATACCCTAAATAATAAATAATGAATCTTAATATTATTTTTTTTCTGTATAATTTAAAATATTCATTTTAATTAGTTATTTGTTTATTTTTATATAAATATTAATTACCAAATAAATAATGAGTTATATAAATATAATTTATATAAATTATTTTTCATCAAAAAAATATATATAAACTTTTTAAAATAAAAAAAATTTCAAAACAAATAATTATTATTTAGTAATATATTTTTATTTGTTTTTGAATCATTTTAGGATTACATATTATATTTCTAATAATATGAATCTTATTCATTATAGATTTTTAATTTATTATTTGATAATTATTAGAATATCTATCAAAAAAATTATTTATAATGAATTTAAATTATATATAATTATTATGAATATTATAAATAAATATTGTATTCTCTTGAAAAAAATTTAAAAATTATTATATTTTCAAAGGTTATAAGCTTAAAAATCTGATAAAAAATAATAAAAATAAATTTTTTGTTATTTCATTTTTTAAATAAAACCTATAGACCATTAATTCCCTACTTACTTAAATCAATAAGCTCATAAACCCCGTAACCACTAAATACATAAACCTTTTAACATCTATATACTACTTAATGAATAATAAATATCATTTTTATGTCCATTTATTATAATTTTAAATATCTATTTTAATTATTTATAAGTTAATTTTTTACGAAAATTAATTACAAAATAAATTTCGAGTTAGACAAATATTATTTAAATAATTGATTATTAATAAAAAAAATATAAGCTTACAAAAAGAAGGAAAAATTTAGAAATTAAATATTATTATTTAGTAATATATTTTGATTTTATTTTGAATCATTTTGTGTCATTTTAATATATGTTAATTAATATTTATATTTTTAATAATAGTTTATTAATTTAATTCTTGATCATTATTATAATATATATCATTAAAATTGTTTATATTGAATTTATATGATATATAATTAGTAAGATTAATATAATTATACATGGTATTCACATTTCAAAAAATTTTAAAATTTATTTTATTTTCAAAGGTTATAACCTTTGAAAATTAGAAAAAATCTAAAAAATTTTTTTTTTATTTTTATTATATAAATAAAACCTATAAACCACAGAATGCTTAAAAACATAAATTGTTAAACTCCTAAACAACAAAACTCCTAACTAATCAAACTTATAAACATGTATAACATATATAATAAATCATAAATCTCATTTTAATTAGTATTCATTTTAATTTTAAATATTCAATTTTATTATTTATTAGTTTCTTTTTTATAGAAATGTTAATTACAAAATAAATAATGAGTGAGACAAATATAATTTTAATAATTTATTTGTAATAAAAAAAAATATAAGCTTATAAAAAGAATTAAAAATTTAAAAACAAAAAATTATTAAATAGTAATATATTTTACTTTGATTTTGAATCATTATAGGTTTTGCAATTATATTTTAATAGCTATCAATCTTATTAATAATAGTTTATTTATTTCATTTTTTAACATTATTATAATATCTATCAATTAAATTACTTATATTAAATTTTAATGTTATATAATTATTAAGATTATTAAAACTAAATATTATATTTACATTTCAAAAAATTTAAAAATTATTATATTTACAAAGGTTATAGATTTCAAAAATGATAAAAAATAACAAAAATAATTTTTTGTTTTTTCGTTGTTTAACTTAAAACTATAAATCACTAAACTCATAAACCCCAAAACACCTAAATACTCGAATTATTAAACCGGTATATCCTAATATAATAAATAATAAATTTGAATTATATTTGTATTCATTATAATTTTAAATATTTATTTTAATTAATTATTTGTTTATTATTATAGAATTATAAATTATAAAATAAATTATAAGTAAGACAAATATAATAAAAATAATTTATTTTTAATAACAAAAATATAAACTTATAAAAAAAGCAAAATATTAAAAAATTATTATTTAGTAAAATATTTTACTTTGATATTGAATAAATATAGATTTTGCAAATATAATTTAAATTATATCTATCTTATTAATAATAATTTATTAATTTATTTTTTGATCATTATTATAATATCTAGCAATATAATTATTTATATTGAATTTAAATGAATTATAATTATTAAGATTATTATAACTAAATATTATATTTACATTTGAAAAAATTTTAAAAATTATTATATTTTTAAAGATTATAACCTTCAAATATTAGAAAAAATAATAAAAATATTTTTTTGTTATATCATTCTTTAAAAAAACTTATAATCACTAAATTCCTAAACACTTAAATCTCTAAAGTCTTAACCACGAAAGCCCCAAAATAATTCAAACTTTAAACTCATAATCCTTAAATATAATTTAAATGATTTATTAAAATTTTAATCACAAATTAATTATGAGTGATACAAATATAATTTAAATAATTTATTTTTTAACAAAAAAAATATAGTCTTATAAAAAGAAGCAAAGACTAAAAAACAAAAATTATTATTAAGTAATAAATTTTAATTTGATTCTGAATAATTTTAGGTTTTGCAATTATATTTTAATTTATATCTATCATATTAATAATAGCATATTATTTTTTTTTGATAATTGATATAATGTCTATCAATAAAATTATTTATATTTAGTTTATATTTATATATAATTATAATGATTATTATTATGAAATATTGTATTCACATTTTTAAAAAATTTTAAAATTATTATATTTTGAAAGGTTATAAACTTTGAAAATGTGAGAAAATATCAAAAATAATTTTTTTTTATTTCATTGTTTAAATACAACCTATAAACCACTAAACACTTAAATCAATAACTCCTAAATATCGAAAACCCTAAATAGATAATGCTTTTATAATGTACACCCTAAATAATAAATAATAAATCTCAATATTATTTTTTTCAATATAATTTAAAATATTCATTTTAATTATATATTCTTTTATTTTTATATAAATATTAATTACAAAATAAATTATGAGTTAGACAAATATAATTTATATAAATTATTTTTAATAAAAAATATAGATAAACTTTTTTAAAGAATAATAAATTTAAGAACAAAAATATATTATATCGTAAGATATTTTGTTTTGCTTCTGAATCATTTTAGATTTTGTAATTATATTTTAATTGATATACATCTTATTAAAAATAGATTATTTATTTACTATTTGATCATTATTAGAATATTTATCAATAAAATTGTTTATATCGAATTTATGTGATATATAAATGTAATAATTATTATAATCAAATATTAAATTAATTTTTGAAAAAAATTTAAAAATTATAATATTTTCAAAGGTTATAACCATTGAAAATATGAAAAATTAATAAAAATATATATATTATTTTCTATTTTTTAAATAAAACCTATAAATCAGTAAATGCATACACAGTTAAATCAGTAAACTACTAAACCCCATAATGGCTAAATACATAAACCAATAAAACGCTATATACTAATTAATAATTAGTAAATTTAATATTTATTTCAATTTATTATAATTTTAAATATTCATTTTAATTATTTATTAGTTTATTTTTATAGAAATATTTATTACAAGATACATTATGAGTGCGACAAATGTAATTTAAATAATTTATTTTTAATCAAAAAATATACATACGCTTATAAAAGAAGTAAAAATTTAAAAATTAAAAATTATAATCCAGTAATATATTTTACTTTAATTTTAAAATCAATTTGGGTCTTGTAAATATTTTTTAATTAATCTCAATCTTATTATTAATAGTTTATCAATTTAATTTTTGATCATTATTATAATATCTATCAATAAAATTGTTTATATTAAATTTATATGGAATATAATTATTAATATTATTATAACTAAATATTATATTCACATTTCAAAAAAATTTAAATTTTATTATATTTTCAAAGGTTATAACATATGAAAAAGAGAAAAAATTACAAATTATTTTTTGTTATTTTATTGTCTAAATAAAATTTATAAACCATTAAATGTCTTAAAACATAAATCGCTAAACTCCTAAACGACAAAACCTCTAAATACTTAAAACCATTAAACTAGTATGCATTAATAATAAATCATAAGTCTGATTTTAATTTTTATTCAGTATAATTTTAAATTTTTATTTTAATTATTTATCATTTTATTTTTATAGAAATAATAATTACAAAATAAATTATTAGTGAGACACGTCTAATTTAAATTAGACCATTATACCCTAAATAATAAATAATAAATCTCAATATTATATTTTCCATTATAATTTATAATTTTCATTTTAATTTCTTATTTGTTTATTTTTATATAAATATTAAATACAAAATAAATTATGAGTTAGATAAATATAATTTATATAAATTATTTTTCATCAAAAAAATATAGATAAACTTTTTAAAAGATAAAAAAATTTCAAAACAATTGATTATCATTTAGTAATTTATTTTCCTTTGCTTTTGAATTATTTTAGGTTTTCATATCATATTTTAAGTAATATGAATCTTATTCATTATATATTTTTAATTTATTTCTTAATAATTATTAGAATATCTATCAATAAAAATTATTTATATTGAATTTATATTATATATAATTATTATGATTATTATAAATAAAAAATTGTATTCATTCTTGAAAAAAATTTAAAAATTATTATATTATCAAAATTTATAACCTTAAAAATCTGAGAAAAAATAATTAAAATAAATTTTTTGTTATTTTATTTTTAAAATCAAACCTATCGACCATTAAATGCATACTTACTTTAATCAGTAAGCTCATAAACCACGGATTCCCTTAATACACAAACCTTTTAACATCTATATACTACTTAATGAATAATAAATCTCTTTTTTATGTCTATTTATTATAATTTTAAATATCCAATTTAATTATTTATCGTTTAATTTTTTACAAAAAATAATTACAAAATAAATTTCGAGTGAGACAAATATTATTTTAATAATTGATTTTTAATAAAAAAATATAAGCTTATAAAAAGAAAGAAAAATTTAGAAATTAAATATTATTATTTAGTAATATATTTTGATTTGATTTTGAATGATTTTGTGTCGTGTAAGTATAAGTTAATTAATATTTATATTTTTAATAATAGTTTATTAATTTAATTTTTGATCATTATTATAATATTCATCATTAAAATTGTTTATATTGAATTTATATGATATATAATTAGTAAGATTAATATAATTATACATGGTATTCACATCACAAAAAATTTTAAAAATTATTTTATTTTCAAAGGTTATAACCTTTGAAAATCAGAAAAAATCTAAAAAACAAAATTTTTATTTTTATTTTATAAATAAAACCTATAAACTACAGAATGCCTAAAAACATAAACCCTACCATCATTTAACAAAAAATTTATCATCACATCATAAACCCTACCTCAATACTATTTTCTCAAACACGACAATACATATTTTTATAATACATTTCCCATTAATTATGGAAACTTTTATTGAGATTACATATGATAATAAAAAAATTTTAATACACATTTATTTATAAAAAGAAGTGTTATTTGAGAAATTTTGAAATAACTTTTATGATTCTTTAATCTTTAAAAGCTAAATCTTTAATATATTCGGGTTATTAATATCACCCAATTTAATAGTGCGTTATTAACACTCTCTATATAAGTTATTCGTATACATAGTTTACACAAATTTAGAAGCGTCTGTCAAACATAATGTGCCGGGCCGACCCATGCCATTTTTAGCCGGCCCAATCGTGCTTTCGTGTCGGGCCAGGCATTGCACGGTTACTATATCATGTCGTGCCTAGCCTGACAGGGTTCTGTAGAAGTCAACCTGGTGGAGCCGAAACCCTAATTTTTAAAAATTTGGGTTTCGCCATTTTAGCGGCACGGCGCCCCGGCGGCGTGCCGCACGATTCTTTTCAACTTTTGCCGGAAGAACCTCACCCGACGATCTCAATTTCTATAGCTGAGGCGATTTCTCGGCTCGTACCGAGGTACCGTACCCACAGGCTACGGTACCGTACCGGGCCATCACCGCACAAGGCCCGGTTGGCCTCGGCACGACATTGGAACAAGCACGTAAAATTTTCGTGCCTGGCCGGCCCAGGCACGGCCGAATAATGACGTGCCTCGTGCTGATCGGCCCGGCCCGTTTGAAACCTTTAAGTTGTGACCAATTTTTTTCATACTTGGATTTGATAGGTATAATCCAATTAATTCTAGTTAGCTTGACCAAATTTGATCGTAATACTTTTCACATACTATTTTCTTGCATCTTTTCTTGATCAGATTCTCTCCATCACATTTTTACTGTTGCAAGTTGTGACATGATGAGGTTACTTGGATTTATATTTTAATTAGTAGCGATTTCTTATTAGATCATTGAGGCTAAGTATCAGACCAAACAAAACACATATAAGTGATTCTTGCAAACGCATGCCAAACATGATAGTTATTTCTTTTAATTGTGTATTTTTGTGTATTTGGTATATTTTTGTGTATTTTTGTGAATTTTTAGTTTACTTCCATTAGTTTTCAGTATACTTGGTTTGTATAAAATCTCATTTTCTGATCTGAGAAAATGTAACATAAGACTATTAGTTATGCATTGTTGGATATCTGAGTTATAATACCTAGCAATTTGAGCTGCCCAAAGAAAGCTATTTTTGCCTGCCCTGCCCAAATAAGCATCAAGCAAGATAGATCCAATTGTGCAACAGTAATAACCAGCACAATCTTTATCATCATTATTCAGTTCATATCATTTTCTACCATGCACAAATTCAAGCTATCCATTTTCAGACAGAACTATTGCATTTAAGAATAATTTTTTAAGAAATTATTAAAAAACATTTAATAAAATAAATTTTATGTATAATTACTATGGGTGAAAGTCTTACACTTATGTATTACAAAAAATATATATAAAATAATCATCAAAATATATTTATCATATAATCAAAGTTGATAACATAGATTTATAATATAGTATTTTCATCCAAAAATTAAATTATCAACTTCTTTTTGATATTATCAACTTGTCAATCTGAATAATTTATAGGATGAAAAATTTTTTATTCAAATGTTCAACCTACATGAGATATATATATATATATATATATATATATATATATATATATATTAATTTATAAGATGAATATTATCAACTTGTCAAATGTTCAATCTGAAACCATACCTAGACATTCCCTAATTCTCTTATTACTCAGTAAGTTTATCTTTGTGAGTTTCCTCACATCGATCTAGTAAAGTCATCATAAAAAATTAAATTCTTTAGAAGCTCGACATTTTGAATGATAAATCATGATTAGACTAAAAATTATCTTATAATAATTTATTTTTAGCCTAATATATATATATATATATTTTTTCTATTATCACATAAAATTTCTAGCAACATGCTTTATTTCATCTATTTGACTTTAATAGTATTGTCTATATATTTTTATGATTTCAACATATCTTTTAATTGTAAATCCTAAATAATAATATTTTTAGTTTTTTTTTTTACTTTTTGTTTTTGTATTTTACATTTATAATTGGAGCATCGAACATATAAGTTGTCTCAAATAATTATTTCTCTATATAAAGTGAATTTTTAAGTTTATTTCTCGCTACATCCTACCAAAGAAAAGATTGCTGACCCTAGAGAGAGTCCATATGTTACGAACGTAGAAAAACATAATCAAAAAAATAATAATAATAACAAAAATAGTCGATAATAAGATTTACAATATACGAAAGAAAATATTATCTTATAAATAGCAATATAAAGTATTTGGGCAGCACACCCATGAAAAAAAAATTAATAAAAAATAATATAAAAAATTAGTTATCATCAGGTTGGCACATAATATTTAGAACACCAAACTTGAAAAAAATAAAAGTTTGGCCTCCAAAAGACCTTTATTATAAATGTTGTCTGACAAATCTATTATAAAAATACAAACTATAATAATGATCATATCCTAAATTTTCCTACAAAAATAAGAACTAATTTATCTCTATAAACTTAATTTGATCATGTAATAAAGAATTAGTTTTTGTATATTTCATTATTTAGCTATCACGATGATATAGTAGCCGTGGGAGTAAATGGCTATCAAATGTCTTAACAATGGCTTAACCAAAGAATCTCATATATAACTATAGTTATCACTCTAAACTTTACATCAGCATTAAAAATCATAACTATCAAATGACTCTTATTTACCTATGAGTTATGATTATCTCTAAAAAATATAATAACTTATTTTCTCTATGTGCAAACTACTTCACAACTTAAATTCAATTATCTGACTAGCAGAAAACATCCATGATTATTAACGAGATGTTAGAGCTTAGAGATTTCTTCACAAATTTAATCAAGCAAAAAGTAATATGAAAGTATTCATATAAAGAAAAATTAAGAACATTATTAATGATAATAACCACAACTTTTATATTTGATCTCGTGATAGTAAAATAATTAATTTTTCATATAATTATCTAAGTATCAAGTCAATTCAGTTGAAAAGTTGATATCAGATAAAAGATATGTATCTAACTCGATAGAAATATCAGCTAAAGTATAATACAAAAGACCGATCTCTAAGAAAACAAATAAAAGATACCTTCAATATGACAATATAATACTTGTATCGTCATAAGCCAACTCAATCCATGAAAAATATGTTTATCCCAATATTCTCCGTTCGATATTATAATTGAAAATACTTCTTTAGTTGAATGATTCTTAAATTATCATCTTTCTTTTAAAAAATCATAAACAATCAATAAGTTCAATCTGTAATACCTTGGAGAGATGTAAAACACAAAAAATGCTCGCAAATATTTTAAAGAAAAATTAAAAAATCACTTTAAAATAAAAGATATGAGACAGCACACGATAAGAAAAACCAAAAAAAAATATTTAATTAATGAAGTAGCAGATGATTAAAGCTACATATCTCCAAAAATATTATATACTATTTTCACCAAGAATAAATTTTATAGTCATTTCGATCATATATATATATATATATTAAATTACAAAAGGATATGCCTGCATTGCAAGTGTATTGAATAATCACATGATCAGTATAATTGGTGTTAAGCTATTATACATATAATTTAGTGTATTCTCACTCATAAAAAATTTTATGTTTTTATTAAATTAAACTTTAAATTAATTTATTAAAAAATAACAAAAATCTTAGATTTATTCAACATAAAAAAGTAGGTCAAATGAGTACAAACCTCAATAAAAAGAGACAAAGTATGTTAAGTCAATTAAAATCTTTATTCAAACAAGACTTCAAAAATATGAGTAAATCAAATTGACTGAGTTCTTATTCATACTGTTTGATAGAAATGATTGAGAAATCTAATATATTTTTCTATCTTACAGACTACACAATATAATATAGAAATATCCAGCATACTAGTATCCAGGATTCTCAATTTCTCTAGAGATTGATGAGTGTGCCCATTTGATCTTGGAAAGCCCACGAGGATAAAGAAAACTATTGCATTCATAGATAATTAATTTTTTTTCAATTAGTTAATAATAAAAAATAAGATAATTTATCTAATTGACATGAACTATCAAGATTAGATATTAATTACTATTTTATCATATACCAAAATAATATAAAATTTTGATATATTAAATTTATGAAAATCATACAAATTAATTTTTCTCATATTATCAAAAATGAGATGTAATATATTGATCCCTGTGGTATCTTGTATAACATCAAAATTTATTTTTCCTGATATTATGAATATTAGTTTAAATAGGAAAATAAAATTCTAACTAAATATTATAAAAATTTTAACATATTTAAAGTATTGAAAAAATATACTTATGATTCTTCAAATTTTATAACTAAATGATAACTTACATGATGAAACCAAAATTTTAAATTATAAAGATAAATATATATAGAGTGACTAGATAATGATCATGATCTGAGACTAGGAACATTAGCAGATATTTAATTAGCATTAATTTTATTTTTATTTTTTTCATATACAAATAATTTATCAATTTGAAATTTGAATTTATTTTATTTTACTTATTGTATTTTACTTTATATTGCACTTTTTAATTACAAATATTTTTTTAATATTATTTAAATTTTTCTTTTTATAATTTTTATATAGTATATTTTATATTATATAAATAAAAATATAATATAAGTAGGGCACGAGTCTATATTGTAGCCTAGCTCTAAGGCCATAGGCCCTTAGGCTAGGTCGATTGGAGTTTGCATTGTACCAAACCCATTCCAAAGGGCCCAAGCTAGGCTCCAACAATTCAGACTAGCCTCGCCACACCTAGGGCCCCAGGCTAGCCTAGATCACACCTAGGCTAATTTAGAATAGTCTATGCTCACCTACACAGCACCCTTTCCAACATGTTTGAAATTTCTAGATTTATGTATTTTTTACATTTATTAATAATATTTTAGTTTACATGATTAATACTTCTTTGGTCTCAGTTAAACTTTTTCTATTTTCTAATTATTTTCTTAAATAATAAAAATTAATTTAATAGGAACATAAAAAATAAAACATGATAATATATTAAAACATGTGTCAAATATTTACTATACTTACCACATAAATCATGAGATCATACATCAATCTTCTAGTATTAGCACACTCACACATAACTGGATTGCAGAAATAATTAATTGCCTTTCGATTTTTAAGAGCACATATTTTGCACACGCTCTCTTTCCATGTCAAGACAATATGATACATAGAGCCTTACGTCAATACCCAACAAAGATACAAGTTACTTTCACTAAAGTCAAATAAAATATTAATGATTACTAACATTATTTTTTTTTGCATAGGAATGGTATAAGTCCATAAGTTGTACATAGATTCATTATTTTTTTCTCTCTCATTTAATTCTACTTGACCTCTAGTTAATACAAAATATTACGTGTTTGTTATATTTAAACTTGTTGATTCACAAAATTATATCACTCCTATAAATAGATTATATGTGCTAATAAGTAAATATTATGTTAATTCTAGAACTAATAAAGTTTCCCAAGAAAATAAATTTTCCTCTTATCCAAAAGACATAATAATACATGAGTCTATTGCATCAAAAATACATACTGAGCTAAAAATAAAAAATTTGACCAAATAGAACATAAGAGTTCGTATTATCAGAATGAAACATAAACAATTTACTCAAACCAAAGAGACATCTAATAAGAAGTCAGATGATCATGAAGCAGTAGATGAGATATATTCAACACTCAATTTCATATATTATATAATACTCATGTGTTCTTTTTTGTTTTCCTTAATCTTGTTCTCTTAATTGTGCTAAAAAAGTTTAGAAAATGTTTAAAGAGAAATATTTCTTTCTAATAAGATTTGAGAACTAATATAATGACAAATAAAAAGATATATTATTAGTAGAAACTATAAAGTAGATTTGATAAACAAGTCAGGTGGCCCAACACCAGCCTATGGCACAGCCTTGATAACACGACCCAGGCACAACCCAACACGATGTGAGTAGTACATGGAATAGACACATGCCAAATTTTATTTGGCATGGCAAGGCACAACACAATGGTCTTCTCAGGACAAAACCAACCTAGTGACAAAACAACCCAAGTCACACTCATATCAACCCCCAGGTTGCCAAAATATTTAGACGCAAGCCTGTAGAAATTTTTAAACACTAACAAAGTTTGTGTTAGGTTTGGAGTTAAATTGTTAGAAACTCAAGGCTAGCCTGAACCTAATAAGAAAAATAAAAAAAAAAAGTACTCCGCCTCTACTTTTTATTGGCATAACAAGCCATGTTTTTTTTTATGATGTGAACAATCATGCTCCCAAAAATATCTTACTATGCCTATTAAAATTACTCTCGTACTAGTTTGGATTGAACTGGAGCTGGTCAAGTCCAGCTCTAGCTTGCCAGGAGCAAGCCCGAACTAGCATGGGTTCGAACTATTTGGGTCGAGCATGGTCAAGCTTGACCTAGCACGACCCGAGCAACCTGTAAGCCAATAGATCATACAGTGCAACCCTTTGGCATTCATCAAAAAGAATAATTTCTAAATTTAAATTGTCTTATATATCATTAAATAAGAATAAAGATTACAATATGAATAATTCAACAAAGCAAGAAAATGTATATATACAAGAATAAAAATGTGAAATGGAAATAAAAAATAATATTTTTTATAGAATTAAATGATGAACAATATCTTTTTTTTATCTTTTTTATTTTATTATAATTTGTGTGAGATTACATAAACACTAACATATTAAATTTCATAAGAACTCTGAAGTTAAATATATTTAAATAACAATAATATTCTGATAGTTGAACACCTAAAAAATA
This sequence comes from Sapria himalayana, assembly GCA_029783825.1. NCBI lineage: Eukaryota > Viridiplantae > Streptophyta > Magnoliopsida > Malpighiales > Rafflesiaceae > Sapria > Sapria himalayana. Next base: position 36,345 of record JAREIK010002991.1, read on the forward strand.
CATGTATTATGAGTGTGTGTGTGTAATTTAAAGATCATCTCTTAGTACAATACGAAGTATTTTTGTCCGAGGTAGTAGTAGGTCTTGAGTCTGATAGACATAATCTTTGATTATCAAAGATAAGACAGTCGAGATATTAATTTTTCTTAGATCTCAAGCTAAATGTGAACTTTATGATTTGGGTACGACCTTCACAATCTCCATATTCTATTTTATATTTTTTATATTTTAATTTTCCATGTTTTATTATTATTTATCATAAATATTTATGTGTATTTTTTATGTTTCATTTTTATTCAAACATGATATATTGATATATTTAAAATAATAATATATAAAATTTATTTTATTTATATTTATATTTATATTAACACGTATTTAACACTAATAAATTATCAATACATGTGCTTATTTTAATAAAAAAATAGATGATGACATAAGACACAAACATTGGCCCCCGATCAAGCCTCAAGCGGGGAGCAAGTATGGTTCCTATCTCTATTTTATGCTTTTTAAAACCATGGCCCACACAAGTATGTGTATTTCATCCAGAAATGAAGAATCCCCCAGTTTTGCTAAAATTATTTATTTTAAAACTACCGCAAAACATAATAAACCAGAACGTTAGCCTGAACACAAGTTAAAAAATTAACTTTAGAATCTCTCTATCAAGATTTTAAATACCATGTTTCACAGAGTTCCAGAGCTCCAATTGATCTGATTGAGACATCTGCATAACATTTTTGCAGTTTCTATTTATTATGTAGTCAGCCTGCAAAATACTTCTCAAAAATCAATCACAGAGCACCCTTTTTATTTTATACGCCAAGAGCATCCTATTCCTACCTCAAAAAAAAAAAACACACACACACAACTACGATACAACCATAAATGAAAATGTCAACTGATATGCAACAATTATTTCAAGCATCAACCAACAATGAAATGATAAAGGAAAGTAGAAGTCATTTTCCCAAAAAATTGGCCAATATAATAATATTCCACCACTATACCACCAATATATTGGTGGAATATATTGTCCAAAAAAAGAAATTGCCGAAAAAATGGCAACTTATAAAAAAATATGATGTTTTATGAATTAAAAAAAACCACCACCTTTGGGAAAAAATCCACTGCAGCTACATCGGGATTTAATTAAAAAATAATTTTATCCAATAATTATAATTAATTTCTAAAGTCTAGTTTGGCCAAAGAAAAATTATCAATACCCAAATTTTCTTTTGGGTATTGAATGATTATTGGAATAAAATAAGTTACAATTTCTGTAATATTTATTTACTATTTTCACTTTTATGATATGAGCACATAAGGAAAAATATTTCTTTCAATTAGAGAGTTTTATTAGTTTGTATCTGACTTCACTAATTCTTCATGGTATCAGAGCTCAGATCTACAAACCCTAAAGATTGTGTGCAACAATGTGTGTGTGCGCATGGTTATGTTGGCCATGAAGTGCGAACCATGTGTGAGGTTTACATGGTGCATGCACGTGGTACACTGTGTGCATGATGTGGTGTTGATGGGTGTATATGTGGTGCAGTGTTTGTGTCGACGCAGTGTTAGCGTCAGCATAGTGTTGGGGTCGATGTGGCAAAGTGACAATGTGAGTGCATCATCGATGCAGAGTTGGTATCAAAGAAGCATTGTGGATTGTGGTCATGACAACAACGTAGCATTGGCATCAACACTGGGTTAGTGTGTCTGCTGCAAAATGTAACAGTGTGTGCAGTGAGCATAAAGGTGTAACAGTGCGTGCAGTGAGCAGGCAAGTGTTAACAGTCTTTGCTGTGAGCATGCAAGTGTTAATAGTGTGTGCAATGAGCATGAAAGTGTTAACAGTGTGTGCAGTGAGCATGAAATGGTTAACAGGGAGGGCAGTGAGCATGAAAGGGTTAACAGGGAGGGCAGTGAGCATGAAAGTGTAACTCTGTGTGCAGTGAGAATGAAAGGGTAAACAATGTGTGCAGCGAGCATAAAAGCGTAACAGTGTGTGCAGCGAGCATGAAAGTGTAAGTGTGTGCAGTGAGCATGAAGGTGTAACAGTGCGTGCAATGAGCATGGTGTAACAGAGTGTGCAGTGCGACGTGCAGTGTGGTGAGTGTAGTATTGTGTGTCATAGAGCAGTGTAGCAATGTGGACATGCAATTTTACTTATTAAAATTATTTCAGTTATTATTATGGGATCTTGCAGTATCCTCATAGTTTTAAAAAGCACAAGGCGCACCAAGGCGCACCAAGGCGCAAAGGTTTCTTGGAGATTTGAGGCGCAAGGCGCACATTAGGCGTGGACTTTTGTGAAGTGAATATAACTTTAGATGCACATAAATTTTTATTAAATATAATTCTATTGATAAAAAAATAAATATTTCTAATATTTATATAAATTTTGATAAAAAAAATAAATAAAATTATATAAATTCCAATATATAATATTATATTTTTGCTAATAAATATATTTTTTAAAAAAATATAATATATAAGGCGCGGCTCTTCAGTAAGACGCATACCTTGGAAGGCGAGACGCTATAGCTAGGAAGTGGTTGTGCCTTGAGCCTATGCACGCCTTAAGCCCGCCTTTCACAACTATGAGATTGAGACAAGAACATAAAGAGCCGAAGCAGATTATTATTTATTTCTCTTATTTCACATTGTTAGTTGTGTAGTTTATGAAGGTAATCTCTCAAAAAGTAGATGTGCCTACATGATTAAAACAAAGATGATATTATTATATTCTTTACTGATAGTTCTGTGAGATATGATATCATAGTCAAATTGTGAATTATCATATTTTTATCTCCATGACAGAGATTTATTATCAAACATTGTAGTATATCTATAAATTATAAACAAAAATTTAATAACTAAAAGATTGAGTGGACATAATTTTTAATAAAACTAATTATAAATTATAAACAAACATTGTAATTACGCTTCCACGTTTGTGATTTCAAAGATTCAGAAGAAGCGAAGAATAAAAAACAACAAATAATATATATATCCACAACTACAATCCAACAAAACCACAACAGAATCAAAACCACAACAAAAAATATAAAATAATGTGTTTCGCTGGTCATTCACCACGACTAATAACATCCACTAGAAAAATACTTATGTGTTTATAGATTATAACCAAATTAAAAAATTCTTATAGTCTGTGAGCAGAAACAATCACGAATAAAATCACTAAAAAAGGAGAAAAGACTGAGATGAATAGTTCCACACTAGAATTACAGCAGCATAAAAAAAATTAAAAAATCAATTTATATCAATACAATTTTTTGATTTTATTAAACGGTGCAGGTTGGATCACTCGGCAAACCAGGTTCTGGTTCAAGAATTCTACGACCCACTAATCGGACAACGAGAGCTCAATTATTATGTTATTACTGCATTACTGGCCTCTTAATATTTTCTTTTATGCACTTATATGAATATATTAAAACAGAAAAATATTTTGGTTATATATCTAATTTATCAATACAAATTATATACAACATAATTAAAATAAAATTTAATTAATAATGATGATATATCTCTCTAATTAAGATAGTCAAAGATTGTTGAGAGATATTTCTTATGTCATTACTTGGAGGCAGGAAGAATACCAATCATAATAGATGTAATGGCACAAGATCCTTAATATAATATATATGATGTTGAAAAAATTATCCTACCGTGAAGTAGTATTGGAGTAATTTTCAAAAAAAAACAAACATGAACGTTGCAGATTGTTGAGAGAGTAAGGCCACGAGGTGGTAAAAAATTTAAATGACCCAACCAAGCATACATCCCGCCCCATAAAAACTCAAACTTGGCATGAATGCCCTATCAAGACTAGCCATGGGTCAAGATATTGTTAATTTGTGACTCAAGCAATGATTAAAATATCGATTTCTACAGATATATCAATACTTGAATTTTACGAAAATATCGGATATATCAAATATATATCGCTGTATTTGTATATGAGCACCGATCAAGGATAGATATATCGATTTTAATGAATTTATCGATACTTTAAATTTATTATATATATCAGAGATATATCGGTGGATATATCGAAAATTTTTATCATTGGACCCAAGCACTATGTATAATATCATGCACTACTTTTTAAAGAAAGACCATTTTGATTCCATTGTTTGGCATAATCAAACTATTGTATTTAACCCGTTGATAAAATCCAACAATTGGCTTTTCCCAACAAAATAATAAACAAATAAATATTTCAATATATGAATATAAAGATCGTACCCGATGAACAATATTCCTAATTTAACTAAAAGTATGTATAGATTAATATCTCAACAATCTTACTGCTAGAATTCAAAAAAATCATATATGATGAGTCTCGAACCCGAGACCTGTAAACTTTAGACGAAGACAGTTATCATCACATCAAGGAAATACTTTAAACAAAAGCATGCAGCGCAAAGATTTCTAGGTGATTAGCTATCCCAGTAATATCCTTAAACAAATATTTTTAACTTCAAAATTTTTATAAGTTACAGTATATTAATGTTTGTGCAATTGTACTAATTATCTGACTATTAATATATTATATATATTCTATGCAATCAATATAATTAGTTGATTACAAAATTATCTTTGGCAAGTTCACTCAAGCACAATTCCTTTATACCAAGGTATTGGAAAAAAGTCCTTCGGACATGATGTGAGTGTAATATCAAAAAATTTAAAATAATACTTCATTTAGAATAACATAATGTAGTGTAGATTATATATCTTCTCTCTTACAGTAAAATTTCCTTCTAAATATTAGAGTTTGTTAAATTTTTTACTTATTTATTCTCAACTTACTCATCAACAACCTATTACTAGCCAAGTTAAAAAAATTATATCCTAATATTAATAATATGCAATGTGTCGATTAAAAAAAAAATATCAGAGCTTCTTATCTTTCATGCCAACCAAATATAAATAGAAATTCATTATATCCTATACACTCAAAAAAAGGAACCTAATTGAGATAATCAAAAACAAATTAAATACTTAGTTATCTTTATTGATAATTAGTCACAATATATGTAATCATTTCTTATTCATGATAAATCACATATACTTTTTATTTTTAAAATATTTCATAAAATAATTAAAATCAATTTAATAAAATTATCAAAAAAATAAGAAATAAAAATGCATTATACTACATGTGAATCAAATTCAACACACATAATATGAATCATGAAATTATAACAGCAATGATATAAGTTGGCCCCTTGATAGAGTAGGACTACTAAAATACATGACCATGCTGAAATAAGTCAATATGAGATTATAACTTATTTGTTTAAGTCAATTTACTTAAAGATCAAGAAACATATAGATTGATGTGTGGATGTTACATTTTAGAAATGTGTGTCATTATTGACACATCCTTTTAGTAAATTGCACATCCTTTTAGAAAATTGAGTGAAAAAAAAACCAAATGGTTTTATAAAATGGGAGAGTTAAAACAAGATAAATAACAAAGAAACATTTATGTTGACCGCTAGAGGCACGAAACTTTTGACTGTGCTAGGTTTCAACTAAACCATTCAAAATCAAAAGTATTTTTTCTACTCAACAATAAGTAACATCTTTGCACTTTGTTTAATTATATTCACTTGGATAATTGGTTAGTTCCTAGTCCCAAACAAGATTCAGATATGAAATTTACTGGATCTATAACAAGATAGACATATAGAAAGAAAGATAGTTAAATAGATAGATGGATGGATATATAGATAGATATATAGACATATAAATAGGTAGATAAATAAGTAGATAGGTAGATAGACAAATAAATAAATAGATTAATATATAGATAAATAAATAGATAGGCAGACAGGTCAATATTCAGATATATAAAAAGATCGATAGACAAGTAGAAAGATCAATATTCAGATAGAAATATAGATAGAAAGATAGTGAAATTGACAGATAAACAAATAGATAGATAGACAAATAGATAGATAAATAAACACGTAGACATATAGATGGATAGATAGATAAACAGATAGATAGTCAAAAAAATATATAGAGATATAGACAAATAGACAGACAGACAGATATATATATATATATATAGTTAGATAAATAGATTGTCAGATAGAAATATTGATAGATAGACAAATAGATGGATAGAGATATAGAAAGATATATAGATAGGTAAATAAACAGATTGATATATAGACTGATAAAGTGCTAGACAGATCGACAAATAGGTAGACAGATTGATTGATTGATTGATTGATCTATTGACAAATATGTAGAAAGATATATAAAAAGATAGATAGATATAAAGATAGCCAGATAAATAAATAGATAGGTAGATATACAAAAAGAAAGATAGATAGATATATAGAATTATAGATAGACAGAAAGATATATAGATAGATAGATAGGCAGATAGACAAATAGAGAGATAGAAAGAGATAAATAGACAAATCAATAGAGCGGTAGATATGTAGATATAAAAATAGATAGATATACAAATAGTAAGATTAGTAGATAGGTAGATAAAAAAATAGATAGATAGATAGATAGATAGTTTGATAGACAAATGGATAGATTGGCAGATAGATATATAGATAGGAAAATAGATAGATAGTTAGACATATAGACCAATAGATATATAGATAGATAAACTTATAGACTGATAGAATAATAGACTAATAGATAGAAGGATAGTTAGAAAGATAGATTGATTGATAAATAAATAGATAGATAAACACATAGTTATATAATTAGATAGATAGATGGATAGCTAAACAAATAAATAGATAAAAAGATAGATAGATAGACACATCGACAAATATACATATAGGCTGATAGGCAGATAGAGAAATAAATAGATAGAATGATCAGATAGATAGACAGATAGTCATATAGACATATAAACAAATAGATAGATATGCAAATAGACAGATAAATAGATAGATATAAAAATAGATAGTCAGATATATATATATATATATATATATATATATATATATATATATATATATATATATATATATATAGGCTAATAGACTGAAAGATAGAAAGATTTATTGATAGATAGATAGAAAGATTTATTGATAGAAAGATAGTTAGATAGATATCAAGTTAGTTAGATAATTAGTTAGATAGATAGATTGTTAGATAGTTAGATAGATTGATAGATAAATACAAAGATAGACAGACAAACAGATAGATAGATGGACATATAGAAATTTACATATATAGATAGATAGATATATAAATAGATAGACATATAAATAGATAAATAGATAGACATAAAGATATATAAACACATAGAATATAGATTAATAAATAGACAGATATATAGATAGACAAATAGATATATAGATAGATAGATAGACATATAGATAAATATATATATGTGTATATATATATATATAGATTGATAAAAATATAAACAAATAGATATATATACATATAAATAGAAAGACAGATAGATAGATAAACATATAAACAAATAAATAGATATAAAGAAAGATAGAAAGACATAATTAATAGAAACATAGATAGATAGATTAATAGTCTGATAAATTGATTGATAGATAGACAGATAGATAAATTGATAGATAAATAGATAGAGAGAAAAGGAGATTGGTAGATTGTATATATATAGATAGATAGATAGACCAAAAGAATGAAAGTTGATATATTGATAGAAAGATAGACATATACACAAAAGGACAAATAGACAGATATATCAAAAGACAAATTGACAGATAAATAGATAGTAAGATATAAAAATATAAAAATATACATATTAATAGTCAGAAAAATAAACATTTAGATGGATAGATAGATAGACAAGTATGCAAATATATAAAAATAATGATATACAAATACATAGATATATAGGCAAATAGATAGATAGATAGATAGATAGATAGACAGATAGACAAATAAGTAGATAGGTAGATAGAAGAATAGACAGATATATAGAACTATATATATATATAGTTAGATAGATAATTAGATTGGCAAATAAAGAGATTGGCAAATAAAGAGATTGGCAAATAAATAGATACACATATAAACATATAGAGAGAAAGATAGATAGGCTGATAGATAGAAACATAGTTAGATAGACAGATAGATAGATATTTAGATAGATAGTTAGATAGACAAATAGGCAAATATATAGAAAGAAAGATAGAAAAATCGATAGATTAATAGGAAAATAAATAGATAGATAGATAGGCAAATAGATAGATAGAAAGATAGGCAAATAGATAGATAGATTGCTAGACAAATAGGTTGATAGGTAGATAGATAGACAGATGGACAGATAGAGAGATATATAGTTAGATATATAATTAGATAGATAAATAAATAGATTGGTAGATAGACATAAACACATATAAACATATAGATAGATAGATTGATTGATTGATAAAAACATAGGAAGATAATTAAATAGATAGACAGATAGACAAACAGATAGACAGAAAGATAGATAAATATATAGATAGATAAATATATATATATATATATATATATATATATATATATATATAAACAAATAGAAATATTGACAAATAGATAGATAGATTGACAGAAAGAAAGAGATTGATTGATAAATTGATTTCTACATAAATTGATAGATAGATAGATAGATAAAGAGATAGATAGATATATAGGTAGATAGTTTGATAGATACATAGATATATTGACAAATTGACAAATATATTGATATATAGCTAGATATATATATATATATATATATATATATATATATAGAATGATAAAAAGATAGGTTGATATAGTGATAAACAATTAGACAGATAGATAGATAGATAGATAGAAATATATATAGTTTGATTAATAAATAAATAGATAGAAAGATAGATAGATAAATATTTATACAAACAGATAGATAGATAGATAGATATATAGACATATAAAAAAGTAGATATATAGACAAATAGCCATATTGACATATATAAAGATGAATAGACAAAAATTAAAACTATTACATAGATAGATATATAAATAGATAAAGATATATAGGTTTACAATTAGATAGATATATAAATAAATAGATAGCTTGATATACAGATAGATAGATGGACCGATAGATAGATAGATAGATAGACCAATAGATAGATAATTAGATGGATAAATAGATAGATAGATAGATAAAAAAATGGATAAATAGAAAGATAGACATATAGATAGATAGATTGATAGATAGATTGACAGATAGACAAATAGATAGATAGTTAGATAGATAAAAAGATAGATAAATTGATAGAAAGATACACTAATAACAAAATATTGATTTAGCTATGAAATTTTAGCTAGAGAATTTTAGCTAGGGATCAATCCCAAGCTAAATTGTGAGGGATTAGTTAGGGAATAACAAGAAATTTATGTTTTTTCATTAAAATAAAAATTTGCAACGAATTACAATAGATTAGAGATGGATTATCGATGAAATAATTTCGTAAATTGCACATCAGAAAAAAGTGGGGAATTTAGTAACGAATTAGCGATTGAATATTTTCGTAAATTTTGGTCAAAAAAAGTGGGAAATATAACGATGTGATAAGTGATGGAATTTCCGTAGCTAATAAAATCTGGAATTTAGCGATGGATTTTGTGATATAATTTCCCTAGCTAATTAAATCTTGAATTTAGCGATGGATTTAGCGACGGAATTTTCCTACCTAATAAAACCCGGATTTTAGCGACGGATTTAGTGACGAAATTTCCCTAACTAATATAATCTGAAATTTAGCGATGGATTTAGCGATGGATTTTTCCTACCTAATAAAATCCTTAATTTAGTGACGGATTTAACGATAGAAACATATCTAATAAAATCTAAAAATTAGTGTCGAATTTAGCGATGAAATTTTTCTAGCTAATAAAATCTGAAAATTATCGATAGATTTAATGACAGAATTTCCTTAATTAATAAAATCTAGAAATTAGTAATAGATTTAGCAACAGATTTTCTCTAGCTATTAAAATCCAGAATTTAGCTATGGATTTAGCGATAGAATTTTCCTAGCTAATTACATCCGTAACATAGCGACAGATTTCATCTATGGAGTTCCCTAGCTAATTACACACTGAACATAGTGACGACTTTTAGTGACATAATTTCTCTTGCTAATTACATATCGAAAATATAGCTACGTATTTAGCGATGAAATTTCCCTTTCTAATTACATACTTAATATAGCGATGGATTGTATCGATGAAACTTCTCTAGCCAATTACTTCTTGAATATAGTGACTGATTTTAGTGACTTAATTTCACTAACTAATAAAATCCGAAATATATCGATGGATTTTGTAAGGGAACTTCTCTAGCTAATTAAATCCGGGATATACTGACGGATTTAGTAACTAAACTTCCCTAGCTAATTAAATTCAAAACATAGCGACGAAATTTTCCTAGTCAATATTTAATTATTTAATTTTTTATAATTTATTATTAGTCTTAATATTTTATTTAATTTTGTTTATTAAATTATGTTAATGGTCTATAGATGAGCGATCCTTGAGAGTTATATTCTCCTCATAAAATCATAAAAAAATGATATTATAAATAAATAATTTTAAAAATATAAAAATACAAAAAAATTATATTAATAAGGACTAGCATATATATTTTTATGATGTATTAATTTTTTATAAAATTATAAATAAAATTTTTCTAAAATTTTTAATTAAGAACCATAAAAATTTATAAAGTAATATTAAATAATTAATTCAATAAGTATAATAATTTATTTCGATATTTTAAAATTAAATTAATATACATTAAAATTTTTACTAATATAAATGTAAACTAATTCATTGTATAATAAGATATAAAATATTTTCAGAAATATCTGAATTGATGAATAAACTAGTAAATATTATTATGATTATTAGTATAACAAAATTTTATGATTATAGGAAACATTTAAAAAATATAATTAATACAAAATTTGAAATTTTTGAAATATAATGAAAATAATTAAGAATTAAAGTTAAAAGAAAATAAATTAATATTTAAAAATAAATACATATATGTTTGCCCCTACTAAAATTATAAGAATTAAATAATTAAGTAATATTTTTTCTATTAGCTTTTAACATTCGGTCTTTATTAAAATAATTATTATAACTTTTTTTAATTATCTTATCACTTTAAGTAATTTTTGAATTTTAAAAATTATAAATGATATCAAATAATTTGTAATTTTATGTCTTTAAAATTATTACATATTATCTTCATAAAAATTAATATGATTAATTCTTAAAATTTTATAACCATAAAATATAAATTTTTATATATTTTTTAACATAGAGTATTTTATAACACTTGTGAGAGTGACTAGAGGACAAATCATCTTTTCGTGTATGCCTTATTATATGAAATTTGTTAATTTCGTAGCTATTTTATATTTTTTTATAAGGTTAAACATATATTTTATTAAATTATTTATATATTTATTATTTAATTAATATTATAATAAAAAATTGTAAGATGTATATTTTTAATTTATACCTTGCTACACGCACATTAATTTATTTGAAAAAATTATGATGGTAAATAAATTAAATGAGTCTTTTTGTATTATATATATATATATATATATATATTATTTATTTATTTAATGTTTTTATAATTAAAAATAAAAATATTTTGGAAATACATATAATTTTTTTATTTTTGAAATATATTTATTGTTTATTCTGTCGAGACTAAGTCCCCCATCTTTCTCTCGACATTTTAAAATAATAAGCGGCGCGACACCTCCTCAGTCCTCCATACTTTTCTTGACACCGACGCAACATAAACATATTCAAATTAAGCGATAATTTGTTATTGATATTATGTACTTTTTCTACCCTAATTCTTCATCGATTATCTTAATGCATATTGATTCTATTAATTTTTTTTCCGAAATTCTTTTTTAATCGTATACTTTAACTTAATTATACTTATTGCGATGCATACCTAATGTATATGTGTTGTGTTGGGCAGTAGGTATGCTAATATAAACTTAATTTAATTATACTTTTTTAATACATATTCTGTTAATTTAATTATACTTTTTTTAAATACATATTCTGTTAATTTAATTATAATTGGATTGGTTATATAAACTTAATCGTATATAACACAATATGGGTGTTTTATGTTGGGCAGTGTGTATATAACACATAAATATATAAGTGTATTTTATTATATTTATAACTATAAAAATAGTTTACATAAACATAAATATATATAAATATAACAACATTCATACTGGATTAAAATATATAAGATATTCACCTCATCTGACATACATTATTTCCTACATGAATTGATGCCGATGACTTTTTGATGGGTTTGAGAAGTTCCACCTATATGGATGAGCAGATCTCACATATTTTATCACCACTATAGCCATTAACTCATAAATTGTATAACCATGGACTTGTTACTGTTTACTTTTTGTAAGCAAACCATAGAATTGTTTACTTGAGTAAACATTATAAACTATTTAATTATTGTAAGCTTAGATAATGAAGAACCTTTGATAATTAATCCAAATAATCAATATCTATGAAATGATAATCCAGATTCATAGAATTAACTTTATTACTTGTTAAACTCATATACTTGTGATATATTTTATCGTGCTATAAAATAAATAACACTTACATTGATTTTTGTAGTGTCTTATCTCTCTATAATTTCAATACTTAATGGTCTTTGAGTTATTATAATTACAATGATTCTTAGATTTAGACCTCTTGTTTTTTGATCTGCTTTGAAGTTTTCTCTTGGTTGAATTTCTTACAATTAACTTTGTATATAATTCTAAAGAGGTTGATATTTCACTTATCTATCTCTGTTGAATCTCCTTGCTTAGAATTAGATCATGAAGATAATAAAATTTCAATTTATTAGTTCTTGATGAACTATGCACAACTATAATTGTAATACATTAATATTTGATAGAGAACACTGAAGTATGAATACATATACTTCATCATTGACTTCAATACCAAACAAACATAATTGGGTTGTGATTGTGTTGACTTCATTGAGTTGTTGGCTCATTGAAGTGATTTCTGTCAAATTTAGATTGAGAAAACACCTCATCATGTGCACTTTTGTAGCATCAATTAGTTTTCGTATATACTAGCAAGAGCCATCGTAAGCCTTACTATGCTCTTCTCATTTTTTTATATTGGAAGTAAGTTGATAAGATATCATATTTCAGATGAATTCAAGTGCTAGTATGTGCTCTTCTTTATTCATAGACTCTATCATCTTCCTCAGAAGGGGTTGATATAGATTTTTTAGTATATATAATCTTCCATCTATATTATCTAGAATCCAAATTTTTTTGCATAAATTTTTTTTATTTTAACTTTTCCCTCATATGTAATCATTACTATCTACAAAATATGAATTCTTCTAGACAATTCTTGCAAAACACTATGCATAAGAATTGAGAACACCTCTTTTGACATGCTGATATTGTCTGCAAAATTTTTATTATTCATTAAATTCATTATTATCATCAATAGTAACTTTGCCCAATGGTCCATCATAATGCACAACCTAAACCACCACTACCAATTGTTGAGAATAACTTGATTTCCTATTTGTTA